>JAVXUP010001134.1:0-276675 GCA_033070095.1 Escallonia herrerae
CCGGGATAAAATAATCATGTGGACGCAAGGGCGCACCACCAGCCACAGTACTGTGCATCAACGTACAAGCCCCGTTGACCAGGGCCCGAAATCCAACTTTCCCCCGTGGATATGGGGCACATCAATTGAATAAACAAACATACAACCTTTTGTTTCATTGTAAACACAACCATTTTCGATGGCTTTCAACATGTTCCATATTCGCAAATACGTCAATTGCCAAAATATTTCAAATCTGAGTTTCTTTGCATTCTCTAAGCAAACCATCAGTCACATGCTAGTCCGGTTTTTAACGAGAAATAAATCACGAAAAGTTTTTCGACAAATTAAGCCAGAGCGGCTAAACATACTTAAAACGGTCAATGCTGATAAGCAACACATTTTTAACAGTAGATAAACATATATGTTGCATATAAAAATACTAGTTGAATCAAGGGTCACTTACTTGTCGCTGACACATTTCCTCGATCCAAAATCTAGTGCGATGATCAGTTGTTACCTTTGACCAATAAAACCGTTAATGCGATTCCTTTCATCTCCATAGCCCCGACTTCATTAGAACCGAAGGGTATCATTGATGAAAATGCAGAATTCCTGTTGGATATTTTCTTAAACAATTCAGACGCCGCAACTGCAACCACACCTGATTCGAAGTACTTTCAATGCCCTTCTTTTTATCTTCGTGTTCTCAGCTTTACGACAACCCGAAGTATCGTCAGTCTCGACAGAACATTCCTGTTGAACATGTCTTCAAGCAAATTCGGTGGCGCAGTCAACTGCCTGACCTTTACATACCCATCCCATATCATGTCTAGTTTACCACGTCATTCTTGGCATCTAATCACCGTTGCCGAACATCCCTTAATTCACCCGTTTTAGCAACCACCAAGCAACCTTCACACTTGCCTAATCACATGCACTGAACCCCTACGTTATGCACACTCCCGTTCACCCACAAACATTAATAACATACAGCATCTACACCGCCCACTACGCACATACACATGCATATCTCACGCATGCACAGTACCACCATATGAACAGTGTACACAACCATTCTACACATATACCCACTACTAATCCTTCTTTATGCACAATGTTTGTACAACCATATACCCTTCACCTGTACATACTCACCCATACCTCAACGTACACAACCACGCTCCTCTCGCAAAATACACCTACACAACAATGCCCTACAAACACCCCCTATTACACACTATTGCCCAGCATCAACCACGGAGCATGCACCTTGTATGCACAATAGACACAGCACCGTCATTAAACCACAACCTGAACCAGACCAATATCACAACTACACTACCAAACCCTGTTTCATAGTAAGAATCATCAAACCCAATATACCGGTTGCTAGATCCCATAACCAATCTGCCACCACAGGTGCCACCTTTCAACAATCCCACACCCAAATCAACCGGTCCACCACTATTGTCTTTACGATCCAACCCCCAAAATCAGCAACACACCACATTCCACATTACACAAACACCAACATATCGTACCCTGTTACATACAGACGCACTCTGTATGTACACATTATACACAGTTCACATTCATGCACATACAAGCATGCACATGCACCCACCGTACACACACCCGTCGACCCACAAACACCCAACCGATACAGTATCTGCACCACACATTATACCAATACACATCCAACACGTGCTATCATGCACACACAACATCCCCATTCATATCTTATTACACACCATCGGCTAACAACAGCCACCCCTATAGCTACCCTTACAAACATGCCTAAATACACGCACCATACACCAACCGTTGCACACATAAACCCACCTAATTTATTTTATTTCATCCACCGCCATCACTCTGGCTAAATCACCACCACTGCTCAGTCACCAAAATCAGCACAACTCTCAAACACAAATACTGGACACCCACCGTTGCATATACATAACCCGACTAAAATCAATGCAACCATCGCCGTTAGGCCACCACTGCCCACCAAACCAAAATCACAACATCACCAAACCCTGGTTCAGAAACAATTCCACAAAACCAAATTTTCTTTTTGTTTCTTTCTTTTGCCATGGTCATAGATCCCAGCGGCGACGACAATCGGCATGGTTCCGGCGACATGGAAACTGTCCAGATCTGTGGCGGCGCCGGAGTTCATTACAGGTGATGGGCTGCCGTGATATAGGAAAAAAGACATTGGCTGGCGATTTGGGCTGCCGGCGACAGCAATCGCACAACAGCTTGTAGTGGTAACGGTGCCTTGGCAGCGGTGCGATGGCTGCGGTGCGGTGGTCGCGGAGGCTCGGTGAAGGAAGGCCGGTGGTGAGTCCCGCGGTGGTAGCAGCGACGCGGTGCGTTGGGTACGGCATGACGGTGACGAAGCCTTACGGAATGGACGGTGGCGGTGCTGTGCAATCGTATTGGGCAGGTACAGTTATGGCATTTGGTGCCGTTGGTGGTGCACGTAGGCATCGGACGGAGCTTCCGGTGAAGGCGACTGCTCGGAGTTGATCTCCGATAATTGGGTGTGGCCGGCGATGGCGATTGCACGGCTGTTTGGTTGCTTGGCAGTGTTGGGTAGCGGCGCTTGTTGGAGGCACGCCGGAATTCATCGTCGGTGATGGAGTTGGCCGGTGCTTTGGGCTATCGGCGACATCGATCTCACAATGGCTTGCGGTGATAGCAGCAACCTGGCCGCGGCGCAAGGGCTGCGATGCGATGGCTTCATCACGATGGTCGCGGAGGCTCGATGAAGGGGCAGTTCGGTGAAAACGCGGCCGAGTTGATCCCCGGTGGCCGAAGATTTTGCCGGCAGTGGGGTTGCTCCGAGGTGGAAACGGCGCCGCCGCTCTAGGGCCGGCTGCCATTTCTCTTTCTCTCCCTGCCCATCTTCTCTTTCAGTTCCTTTTATTTTTTTTTATTTATTCTTTTCTCCTTTTTTTTTTGACTCCTTTTATCTTATTCCACACACACACACACACACACACACACACACACACACATATATATATATATATATATATGTATATATATATCTCAATTTTCTCTAATCTCTCCCTTCTCTCTCTCTTTTTTTTTTGGTCATTTTAAAATGCCACACTTTCTCCATAAATCACCCCATTTGCCATATTTAAATAACCAAAACTGATAATTATATACTAAATCATAATTTAAAAATAATTCTTAAGTTATTTCCCTCACTATCATTAATTGACGATCAGATTGTTCATGTCAATCGTCGTTAAAAACAAAAATATTTTTACTTGTAAAATTTGCCTCTAAATAAGAATAATTAATAAGTAAAGCTGCTAAAATTTTACTAAAATGTTCAAACCTAGGTTCGGGGTATTACATTATCCTCCCCTTAAAGAAATTTCGTCCTCGAAATTAGGTGTTCCTTGCATAGCTGATCTTAATCATGTTTGATCGCTGATAACCATCAGCTTAACACTTCAAGTGTACTACACAACTACATCCATCTAAATGGTTCACAATCAAACTCGGATATAATTTCAAGCGACTTAATAAGTACATGCACCCAAAGACCTTAAAGCACAGAATGTGTGATATGCATTTAACACACTTTAATCCACTAATAAACCGTACCTCAAAACTTTATGTTACTAGATTTTTACACTTAATGGTGTCTGATCTCATCTCCCATCATAACATTTAATTTTAAACTCACTTCAATTTGCCAACCAAAAATACGTCTAAGATTAATAATCTTAAATTAGGATCTTCGCCAATTGTAAATGCTATCTCTACATTTCTCCATTTATACAATTAAATCATCGTTAAACCTTGAAGTCTCACCAAGTGATTAAATTTCTAGAGCATCAGGTGTATTCATCAAAATCAACCAAAAGACCAATTTGAGACTAGGATATTACATCTTCTTCCCGTTAAAAGAAATTCAGCCTCAAATTTCACAATACTTACAACTTCTAGACACTAGATCGTGCTAGGTTACTCAAATACCTAGTAACCAACATAATAGTCTAGCAGTGCCTAACCTCCACAAAATTTATCACTGATGAACATTAACATTAGGATTCCTGTTCAAACTTTAATGCTAAGCTCAAACTTATTAGGTCATCACTACGCTCTAACACTTATAAAACTTCAAGAGATCATATAATCTTCCAAAAGTCCCAAAGTCTCTACATCTTGAACCAGCTTCGGCAACTATAAACATTTCTCTAAACCGACCTAATCTAACTTCAGTCAAACGAAGTAAGTCTTCTTAATGGCATGTAACTTTCGAAATATAAGTCATCATCATCAGTCATAGCCTAATCAACTTTAAACACTAACCGATGCTACTAAACTTGAATTATCAATTACGCGCTAACGGTTCTAGAACCACATGACCCAATGACCTTGATGTTTAATAATTTAGTTCTTATATGAAATACACTTAAATTGAAGACCTATGTTCGTAAGATTTTGACTGACAAAATTTCATAATCCCAAATAACCAACCTTAAAAGGAACCCTTCATAACCTCAAGAGACAACATCATTTAGAAAAGTCAAAAGCCTTTTAACATCAAGAGATAACATTCACAATCGTAGTAGCTTTAATAGCCTCCAAAATACGAGTCAAGAACATCAGTACTTCAGTAACGTCCATCGTAACTTCAAACATTTTATTGTACTATAAAAGTCAGATTATAACCTAAGATTTTATAATCTAACCAACCGAATATTATTACTCAACCTCGAAATAGTTATGGCTCAGCTAGTAGGAAGCTCACTGACTAAACTTACTCCACTCCAACTCAACCCGATATTTAAATTCCTAATCATCATACTTCTGCTACACTTTTCAGATAACATACCACAATATATGCTTTGGCACGGTCTACTTAGTAGTGGCAAGTTTAACTTCAAGCCTATGGCATAATAAGGTACTGAGCAATCATTTCATATGACTTTCACTCTAAAGGATCCCACCTTGAGTTCTAACTATAACTCTTAGCAGCCTAGTCATGACTCTACAGAATCATATACCTCTTAACACTGCACCACAATTCACGCCTATGAAAATCTAACCTTTAAACTTTTCATGTGAAATTGTAACACTTAGCTCGAACATATTAGATCGCCATTTATACTCCTCTAGTCGCCAACTTTAAAAGACCCCTTCACCTTTCTAAAGTCCTCAAATATTTCACATAAAAAAAAAATCCTCTTAACTTCGTGGCTCAAATCATAATCATTCTATAGACATAAATAACTCTTTTTTTTTTTTGCTCTGAAAGGATAAAATACTTAATTCCGTCAAAGATGGTGAGCAACTAGTTCTAGTCCTCAATGACATCCTTTTATCCTCTAGGAGTTCACACCTTGAAGTAAGATAGATAAAGTCATGTATGTCAGTCAATGTAGGACCCTGGGCTACAAACTAAAACCCAAAATGCACGCGCAAAACATCATTACTCATAACCTCAATTCATCTTCGCTATAGTCCAATATATGCTCATAACTTATACCTAGTGAAATGAGGATATAAGATCCAAAGTCAAATCCTCGTGTGCATTCACGGCAAGTCAACTCAGTGGCTCTATGCTCTCAGACTAAATTTTGCTCGTCCCATTCGCGCATTCCAAATCAAAGTACTACTATTCTACGAAACCTTATTTCAAAAACTTATAGACTCAGAAACCTCACTATTACAGAAAATTTTTCACTTAGCGCTCTAAAGGTCGCAACTAAGAGCTAAAAGCTCCAAGTTACAAGCTACAAGTTCCAAGAACTTCAAGAACCCACAGCCTTACATTATCTCTATCTAGCTATTAACCTAATGTTGTTCTACAACCTTGATTAGGTTCTGGCAAATAGAAACATATCTCTCCAGCTTCACCCAATGAAAATGAGTCTTCCTAATGATATCTATAACCTTCGAAACATAAGTCATAATCACCAATAGCAACTTAAGGAAACTTCATCAATAAAATTGGATCATCACTTAGGGTTCTATAACCTAACCAGCGAAATCATTACTTAAACTCTAATATCCCAAGAGCGTAATGCTCTGATACCATTTCTGTCACGACCCGAACCCACGGGCAGGGCCCGTGAGCTAGGCACGTGACCGGCCGCAGACCCAATGGGCTCCAACCAAAGGCTCTGCCATGCCTTACTCACTAAAATCCAATATATGCTGCAGCGGAAATTAAAACGTCTACAAACTTTAATTACATTTTCATATTTCTATTTGAATACAGTACTTATGCTAAAACTCATTATAACTCTGATTTATCAACGGCTAAAACTAAACCAACAACCTAAATATTCAGCGACTCATTCCATACAGTGTCTGAAGTTCCGCACCAAATTGTCTCTTCCTATGCTCCTCACCATCGCCTTACTTTCAACCTGAAATGATAAGTAAGGGATGAGCTTCCACGTGCTCAGTAAGTAAACAATGATTCAACTAGGTGGACCATAGCATGCAAAAAAAAATAACTCGCTTTATATTATAGCAACATTAAGAAATCTAAAATCACAGAATAAGAAACCATCTGTTTAAACCAAATAAAGAACATGGAACAAAACTAAGGCATAAAGTCATTAACACAAAAACCCCAAGACAAACGGTTCCATCCTACATTAGTTTCAAACGATATGCTGCGGTCAGCGTACGAGCCCCCCTGACTAGGGCCCGAAATCCCTCCTACACCCGGGATAAAATAATCATGTGGACGCAAGGGCGCACCACCAGCCACAGTACTGTGCATCAACGTACAAGCCCCGTTGACCAGGGCCCGAAATCCAACTTTCCCCCGTGGATATGGGGCACATCAATTGAATAAACAAACATACAACCTTTTGTTTCATTGTAAACACAACCATTTTCGATGGCTTTCAACATGTTCCATATTCGCAAATACGTCAATTGCCAAAATATTTCAAATCTGAGTTTCTTTGCATTCTCTAAGCAAACCATCAGTCACATGCTAGTCCGGTTTTTAACGAGAAATAAATCACGAAAAGTTTTTCGACAAATTAAGCCAGAGCGGCTAAACATACTTAAAACGGTCAATGCTGATAAGCAACACATTTTTAACAGTAGATAAACATATATGTTGCATATAAAAATACTAGTTGAATCAAGGGTCACTTACTTGTCGCTGACACATTTCCTCGATCCAAAATCTAGTGCGATGATCAGTTGTTACCTTTGACCAATAAAACCGTTAATGCGATTCCTTTCATCTCCATAGCCCCGACTTCATTAGAACCGAAGGGTATCATTGATGAAAATGCAGAATTCCTGTTGGATATTTTCTTAAACAATTCAGACGCCGCAACTGCAACCACACCTGATTCGAAGTACTTTCAATGCCCTTCTTTTTATCTTCGTGTTCTCAGCTTTACGACAACCCGAAGTATCGTCAGTCTCGACAGAACATTCCTGTTGAACATGTCTTCAAGCAAATTCGGTGGCGCAGTCAACTGCCTGACCTTTACATACCCATCCCATATCATGTCTAGTTTACCACGTCATTCTTGGCATCTAATCACCGTTGCCGAACATCCCTTAATTCACCCGTTTTAGCAACCACCAAGCAACCTTCACACTTGCCTAATCACATGCACTGAACCCCTACGTTATGCACACTCCCGTTCACCCACAAACATTAATAACATACAGCATCTACACCGCCCACTACGCACATACACATGCATATCTCACGCATGCACAGTACCACCATATGAACAGTGTACACAACCATTCTACACATATACCCACTACTAATCCTTCTTTATGCACAATGTTTGTACAACCATATACCCTTCACCTGTACATACTCACCCATACCTCAACGTACACAACCACGCTCCTCTCGCAAAATACACCTACACAACAATGCCCTACAAACACCCCCTATTACACACTATTGCCCAGCATCAACCACGGAGCATGCACCTTGTATGCACAATAGACACAGCACCGTCATTAAACCACAACCTGAACCAGACCAATATCGCAACTACACTACCAAACCCTGTTTCATAGTAAGAATCATCAAACCCAATATACCGGTTGCTAGATCCCATAACCAATCTGCCACCACAGGTGCCACCTTTCAACAATCCCACACCCAAATCAACCGGTCCACCACTATTGTCTTTACGATCCAACCCCCAAAATCAGCAACACACCACATTCCACATTACACAAACACCAACATATCGTACCCTGTTACATACAGACGCACTCTGTATGTACACATTATACACAGTTCACATTCATGCACATACAAGCATGCACATGCACCCACCGTACACACACCCGTCGACCCACAAACACCCAACCGATACAGTATCTGCACCACACATTATACCAATACACATCCAACACGTGCTATCATGCACACACAACATCCCCATTCATATCTTATTACACACCATCGGCTAACAACAGCCACCCCTATAGCTACCCTTACAAACATGCCTAAATACACGCACCATACACCAACCGTTGCACACATAAACCCACCTAATTTATTTTATTTCATCCACCGCCATCACTCTGGCTAAATCACCACCACTGCTCAGTCACCAAAATCAGCACAACTCTCAAACACAGGTACTGGACACCCACCGTTGCATATACATAACCCGACTAAAATCAATGCAACCATCGCCGTTAGGCCACCACTGCCCACCAAACCAAAATCACAACATCACCAAACCCTGGTTCAGAAACAATTCCACAAAACCAAATTTTCTTTTTGTTTCTTTCTTTTGCCATGGTCATAGATCCCAGCGGCGACGACAATCGGCATGGTTCCGGCGACATGGAAACTGTCCAGATCTGTGGCGGCGCCGGAGTTCATTACAGGTGATGGGCTGCCGTGATATAGGAAAAAAGACATTGGCTGGCGATTTGGGCTGCCGGCGACAGCAATCGCACAACAGCTTGTAGTGGTAACGGTGCCTTGGCAGCGGTGCGATGGCTGCGGTGCGGTGGTCGCGGAGGCTCGGTGAAGGAAGGCCGGTGGTGAGTCCCGCGGTGGTAGCAGCGACGCGGTGCGTTGGGTACGGCATGACGGTGACGAAGCCTTACGGAATGGACGGTGGCGGTGCTGTGCAATCGTATTGGGCAGGTACAGTTATGGCATTTGGTGCCGTTGGTGGTGCACGTAGGCATCGGACGGAGCTTCCGGTGAAGGCGACTGCTCGGAGTTGATCTCCGATAATTGGGTGTGGCCGGCGATGGCGATTGCACGGCTGTTTGGTTGCTTGGCAGTGTTGGGTAGCGGCGCTTGTTGGAGGCACGCCGGAATTCATCGTCGGTGATGGAGTTGGCCGGCGCTTTGGGCTATCGACGACAGCGATCTCACAATGGCTTGCGGTGATAGCAGCAACCTGGCCGCGGCGCAAGGGCTGCAATGCGATGGCTTCGTCACGATGGTCGCGGAGGCTCGATGAAGGGGCAGTTCGGTGAAGACGCGGCTGAGTTGATCGCCGGTGGCCGAAGATTTTGCCAGCAGTGGGGTTGCTCCGAGGTGGAAACGGCGCCGCCGCTCTAGGGCCGGCTGCCATTTCTCTTTCTCTCCCTGCCCATCTTCTCTTTCAGTTCCTTTTATTTATTTTTTTATTCTTTTCTCCTTTATTTTTTGACTCCTTTTATCTTATTCCACACACACACACACACACACACACACACATATATATATATATATATATATATATATATATCTCAATTTTCTCTAATCTCTCCCTTCTCTCTCTCTTTTTTTTTGGTCATTTTAAAATGCCACACTTTCTCCATAAATCACCCCATTTGCCATATTTAAATAACCAAAACTGATAATTATATACTAAATCATAATTTAAAAATAATTCTTAAGTTATTTCCCTCACTATCATTAATTGACGATCAGATTCTTCATGTCAATCGTCGTTAAAAACAAAAATATTTTTACTTGTAAAATTTGCCGCTAAATAAGAATAATTAATAAGTAAAGCTGCTAAAATTTTACTAAAATGTTCAAACCTAGGTTCGGGGTATTACAGTAAGAGTGTAAAGGAGTTGAAAAATATAGGTTAGACTAAAATACCCCCCAAACTAGCCGTTATATTGCTGTTGGGGGGGGGGGTAAAAGTGGAATTTTGGAAAAGGGGTGGAAGAAAGGGGGGAAAAGCAAAAAATTCAAACAAGTGGTGGGGCCAAAACCGGGTCAGACCCGGGCCGCAGACCGGGCCAAACCGGGCCGGGCCAAACTCGGGCAGTTTCCGGGCCGGGCCGGGCGGGCTTTTTCGCAGAATCTGAAGGCCTGGTCCAGGCCCAGGCCCCAAGCCCGCTTGTGCTGGGCCGCTACTGTTCATGGACGGGGCCGGGCCAGCCCGGGCCAGAACCGGGCCGGGTCGGGCCAGCCCACGGGCCGCCCGGCCCGTTTGACAACTCTAAGTGTTTGTAACTAAGATGAGCATATACCAATGTGATGTGATGTGATGTGATGCGTTTTGGAGGTGTTCTTGATGGCATCGAAAAATCGAAAATAATAGTGAGATAAGACGAGTCTTTAAGGTGCGTTACAATGTCGCGTTCCTCAAGACTTAATTTGCTACTACCAATATATAAAATTTGTGTGCAAACTGGGTGGGTCTAGCGAATTGTCTCCCGGAATACAATGAAACCCAACTTTTTATTGTATGTTAATTGTACTTTTGCAAAACGAAAACAATCCAAGAACAACTAATGATTATATAAGATTGCTATACACAGAAAATTAAATTTTTGTAGCAAATTTTCTATAATATCTCAAGAAAATTATAAAGAGAGGGATAATATGAAATGTGCATGTGTATTTTTCCATAACTAGTAAGGATCGCGTATTTTACATGTTATATAGCAATTTGAAATAAAAATATCATAAATCTTGGTAAAAAACAATTAGACGTGTACTATAATAATAAATCAGTTGTTAACTGCTAATTAAAGACTCGAAGTATGAAAAGTTTATTGCACAAAACATGGTCTTACTTTCAAACTCGAAATTTTTACTCCAGTTATCACCAATATTTTTCATTATCTGGCATACTTATTTCTTTCGTTACATGAAGTTGCCGCTAAAGAAAATCCTGACTGTTCCATATTATATCTTGTTATTGAAGGTACACTGACATTTAAAATAGTCTCAAACAACTTTCATAAATATCTAACTCTCACGAAATATTACAAGTTTGACTGTAGTGATATTAATGAAAGTTCAAAAATTAACGCAAAAATGATTGTTGAAAGTAAAGTGTCTAACCGGAAGAAGTTATGACTAATAAATGTATAACAAAGTTTGCAAGACAAAATGAGTTAGGAGCTTAAATGCTATATCTTTAAAATAAAAAATCAAGCGAACTCAGGAGATCTAAAGAACACATATATAAACTAACTGCCTAGGCAACAAATTGAGTAGCCCTATCTTTCAATGATCCTTTAAAAGTTTTTTCTATTGTTCACTTTTTTTAACACTTTTCCTTACAAGTATCACCACTAAAGTTCAAAATATCATTACTTATGATTTTCACTATCATTCATTATCCATCTTGTTTCTTTCTGTACAGTAATGGCCATTTCTATTAACGATGATTATTGGGAGTCCAAATATATCCTACAGTTTATTTACTTTTGGTAATGATCTATTCTATTAAAAAAATTGATCATATTTCCTTTTTGGGTTATCCTAAAAAAATTGATCAGCTTTTAAATTAGGGCAAATTACACTTATGTCCCTGAGGTTAGGTATAATTACAGTCAAGGATATTAAGTTTTAAAATGTAACATACCGTGACCAAACACTTTTAAAATGTAACATACCGTGACCAAACACTTTTAAAATGTATCAGCCGTGTTCATCCGTCAGGGTTCCGTCCAAAAAGTGTATTTTTTTATGATATCATCAATACGTATTTTTAAAATGACGATACTACCACTTGTACTGTATATACTGAATATTTTAAAAAAATTTAATTAACATTTCAATCTACAAATTAAGGTTTTGAAACCATAATTTACAAATTAAGGTTTTGAAACCATAATTCACAAATTAGGATTTTGTTGAAACTTTAATTTGCAAATTAGGATTTTTTTGAAACCCTAATTTACAAATTAGGATTTTGTTGAAACCCTAATTTGCAAATTAGGGTTTCATTTGTTCAAATTAGGGTTTTAAGGAAACACTGATGAATCCTATTTTAGGATTAGGTTTTAAACAGTCTCCATTCCCCACACCGGCGCCAGTACCTCCTTCCTCACCCCATCGCCGGCCCCCTTAACAACTCACGGCAGCGTCGTTTACCCCGTCGCCGCCTCAACGACTCACGATAGCCCCCATTCACCCGCGCCGCTACAACAACATAGACTCACCCTCAAATCCACAACCCATATCGGCGCCGCAACCGGCGTCTTCTTCCTCAGCCAGATTCTATTTACTTAGAAGATGGCTCTAACGAATTTGAGGTGGTTTTCCAGCTGACCACGGCTGCGACGTGGAGGTGGCGGCATCGATGAGGGCAATGGGGCTGCCGTGAGGTGGCGGTGGAGGCAGCGTTACTTCCTCAGTGGTGGGATTGGTGCGATTGGTGACTACACCACCTCCCCCACACTCCCCTGCCATTTTCTGATTTCCCCTTTTTTCGGCCCTAAAGAGGGTTTGCACAATATATTGGGTAGTTGGGAGAGAGGAGAGATGGGTGGCATTTCAAAAAATTTATGTCAAAGTCAAGGGCATTCAAATCTTTTTGTCAAATCCGTTATGTATTTTTGTATTCCGTTTGGTCAACGGACATAAGTGTAATTTGTCAAAACTATTGTCCTTGCCTATAATTATATTAACATCAGGGACATAGGTGTAATTTGCCCTTTAAATTAAGAAAGATTTTGTACGTGTTTTTACATGTTTACCATTTGGGCAATTTTTTTTTTAATTTCACTTCTCTTTCCATATTTAATCTCCACCAACCCATTTTTATGTACTGAACCACTTTCTTCCTCCCCCTCTCTGTCTTGGGATAGAATGAGAAACTCCTAAAATAAGACTCATCTAAAATAAGTGTCCAGTCAAATATGATCAAATAATTTGGGATGAAGGGAGTATAATTTTCATGTATCTCTTATTTTAAGATTAAAGTATAAAGCAAGTCTTTTTTCAACTTTTTTTTTTATCTTAAGTTCCAATGCTGGCCTACACTTAATCTTAATTATACCTTCTTTTTTCTACTTTTCAACTAATTAATCTATAGTGTACTCTAAATTTCTCTTGATAGCGCACTTTAAAACTCTCTTTTATTTTTATCTAGCTTGACTTTGTTCATTTTAGTAGGACACTAAGGCTGTTAATCTAGTTGTGCATGTTATTTTGCATTTATTTGCCATAAGACCTTATTTTAAAAATAGACTTATATGATATTATCACACCTACTCATCTAAAAAGTCTATATATGTGTGTTTTTTTTTTTTGAAATCTATAGTATGAAATGAATGTGTAAAGTTGATGCCAGATAATGATAATAAACTAAGTAAGTTTAATAATGTTATCAAACCTTTGTTTTTTACCCTAATTTATACTTACGCATTACAGTTTTAATATAAATACAAAGACCCGTATCATCAAAATAAAAAAAAAGGAAAAATATATTACCTATGGCATAAGGTTTTGTGAGTTTAAGAAAAAATTATAAGGTTAATTATACCCATGAACTTGAGGTTTACAGGCGTGTCCATTAGTTAGAACAAATGACACTTATGTCTGTTGATCGAACAAAAATATAGAAAGAATGAAAAAGACCGGAATTCCCATTACTTAAGAATTTAATTCTTCAAATGTCATTCATCATCCCTTCATCTCATCATACTGTCCCGCCACTACCATCATCCCTTTACACATCTTCAGCTTCAACACACACACACACACACACACACATACACACACACCTACACACACTCACTCACATGCAGCCCCCCCCAACGCACACACCCCACAACCGGCCACAACCAATGGCACAATTGCATCCCACCATCATTGTGTTCTTTAGCTTTCTCACATTTCTTTTGCCTTCTCACTCTAATCAATTGTCACAGCTTTCTTACTCCAATCACTTGAAATAAACCATAATGATTCAACAAACCAAATGAACAAAAATGAAAATTTGAATTTGGGGTTTAAACTCTGGAAGAATATGTATAAGATTTCTTGTTTGCATCAAACTACTACCCAACACCACGGTAGCACCGTCATTAACCACCACCAAAGCAACCTTCCACCACCACTATTCAGCCTACCATTGTGTTCAATTAGCCCACCACCTGTCCAATTCACCCACCGCCACTAAACGGCCCACCACCACCTCAAATCAACCCTCCACAAACCATAATAGCCATTAATTAGCCTTCCAAGACCCACCACACATCTAGTAACATGCCTATGCACACATACTCAACTAATGTTATAGATTTATAACTGATTTGGCGGCGTTGAAATTTTCATGTTTGTGTTGCTACCGAGGATGTTGATGGCAGTGGAGGCGGTCAGACGGGTTAGGATACTGTGGAGGCCGGCATTCACCTACGCCGAGACGAGGCCAGTTTGTCGACTTTTAGGCTGGTTGCTTGCCGAGGAAGGTGTGGCAGCGGGGTGGGTGGAAAATTATTTTGGATTGAAATCCTAATTTGGAAAATTAGGATTCGTACAAAATAAGGGCAGTATTCAAGTTTAAAAAATATGTATTGATGACATAAGCAAAAAAATATATTTTTCTAACGGATCAATATGGCTTTACCTTTTAAAACTTACTGTCATTAACTGTAATTTCACCCTAACCTTGGGACATGGATCCCAACATCATAACTACCCACTATTTTACCAAACAAAAAAATAACACATAAATTCATCATAAAAGTTAAAAAAGAAGGCCTAGTCAAACTTGTAAATATTCTGACTATGGCATATGTCAATAAATTAAATTTGCAGTTATATGAAGAAGTTAATAGAGGAAATAGCCGATGCACCTTAAAAATATAAAAAAGAACATGATAGCATCTGGACTTGTGAACGATTTTCTAAGGAGTAGCGAAAGTTAAGGTGCTCGTTTTTTCAATTTTGATGTTGGTAACTTTTAAGTTTATGTTCTGATAGGATTTTCTTTAAAGGTGAACAGAGACTTAGCATTATATCAATACGATTGGGCTCGATCAATTCCCATATTTTTGTCACTTAAAGATGTTTTAATGAACTTTTGACCTCTTTAGCAGCAAATTCTTTATGTTTATCTAAAAATATTGTAGTTTAGGTTCACTTTCTTAAAAGTAAAAAAACACACTTAATTTTGCAAACCTTTTATTCTAAAAAGGGTATTTTTAATGAAATAATGATTAGCCATTTTAGTTCCTTGAAATTATTTTATATACTGGAGCCAGATCCTTACTCGATTTGGTTATATTCACAGACTTTTGTCACTAAAAGATGCATTAGTGTACCTCTTTAGCCTCACATTTTGAAAAGTCAAATAATTTAGAAAAAATTTAAAAGGAAAAAGAATATTTTAAGAAAAAAATATTTAGTTGTTTAACCAATTGCGTATCAAAACTTGAGAGTTTACAAGCTCAAAACAAATTATTAATCATTTGAGCCGAAATAAATTGGAATCTTTAGCAATTGGTTTCATCTAATTCTATCACTTATAAGATTGAAATATACGAAGAGAATAACCCTATGAAAAATATTTTATCATACAAATATATGATATCTCGAGATACAGTGGATCGTAGAAAGGTAATAACCATATGAAGGATATGTTGTCATACAAATAAGGGTATTCCATTAACTCTAATACGAATATAGGATTATGTACTTGCCACGAACTCAGAAATAATTAGGAACGGAATTGTATGAACTGGCAACTCTTATGTATTTAAAAATTTCTTTAAAAAAAACTCATGTTTTTATGATAATTTTCTTACACTAATATGTCCGTAATTGAATTTTGAATTAAACTTCAGGTTTATGATAGTTTCAAACGTGCGAATATGTTTGCATTAAAACATAAATACATGCACAATAATTGAAATTTGTAGCATATGCATCAACATAGAAATATTAAATACAAACTTAAAAAAGGATTGAGTTTCTGATAAAATATTCAATTTAGTTTAGGTAGATTATGTTTATTCTTAAAGGCTTTAGAAAACAATGTTATCTACAAGTTTAGTTTTAACGTGAATGAAAGTGTTAGGTTTTGATAGCAATTTTTCGGTAATTAAAGAACCTGCAGGAGTTCAAGGGTGATTTTATAGGTATTCTTAAGTTTCATTTTCTTTTTTTAATTAAAAGACAAAACAACCCTAAAGTTTATCCAAGGCAAGTATTCCTGTAAGGGTATTCTAAAGAAAGATGCTTGATATCTTAAGAGAAGCCAAATACAACCTTAATTTTTTAACAACACTCTAATTCAAAATGTGCATTTAATGGGAAAAAAAGTTTTAAGTAAAAAAGACTCCTAATCAACATTAATTTTGTATGAAGACTTCAATTTAAAAGAACATCTATTGGGAGGGGGTAGGATTAGCTATTTAACCCTAGTCTGGATTACATATGCATTTAAAAAATCCTAAAAAGTTTTAGTATTTGGATAGTGTCAGTATTCAAAATTTAGAATTTAAATGTACTAATATGTTTGTATTGAAATTTATATACATGTAGAATAATTCAAATTTGTAACTTTCGCATCAACATACAAATATAAAATACATAATTAAAATGATTTAATTTCTAACAAAATATTCAATTTAGTATAGGTATGTTACATTTATCGAAAAAGGCTATAGAAAACTCGGTTATTTGCAAGTTGTTTTCTTTGATCGAATATGATGAACATGTAGCAATTCTAAAGTAGTTTAGTTTTAACATAAAAGGAGGTGGTAGGGTTTGATAGGAATTTTTTTAATAATTAGGTAGCATGCAGGATTTTAAGAGTGATTTTATAGGATTTTCATAGGGTTTTCTCCCCTTTTTCTCAATAAAAGTCAAAACAACTCTTTACTCTGGAATATATATATATATATATATATATATATATATATATCTGATAAAGATATTTTAATGAAAGAAGCTTGATATCATATGAGAAGTTAAAAATACCCTTATTTTTTTTTAATAAAGCTTTGATTAAAAATAGGTATTTAATAAAAAAAAAGTTTTAAATCAAAAGTCAAAACAATCCTTAACTTAAAAAAAACATATATCTCAATAAGGGTATTTTTGAGGAAAGAGACTTATTATCCTATGAGAAGTCCAAAACATCCTTACTTTTAAATAACACTCTAATTTAAAATTGATATTTAATGAGAAAGAAATATTATATGTCAAAAACACACATACTCAGCCTTAACATTTTATTGAAAAATGAATTAGAAAAGGGTACTGTAAGGAACAAAAAGATTAGCATTTTAATGTAACACCCTAGAATTTTCGGAGCGTTAGCCGATCAGTCGATCGATTCTCAATCATCCAATCATTTCAATACCACTAAGGAACCCCAATAATATCCATATCAGAGCTTTACAATAACTCAAATTTCTCGGTTAATTGTTCTTAAACACAAAGATGGATTCAAAGTACTTAATTTTTTAAGTTACACACTAGTTCCCTCGCAGGGGCTTTAATAAACAAATAATGAAAATACTAAGTTAACTCCATGATCAGGCTCAAACTAATTTAGGAATTCTACTGAAAATTATTACCTGTAGAAAGGAACAAAAAAAAAGGGAGTGAGCTTTCGAGAGCTCAGTAAGGTCACCAAAAATTCAGAAGGGGGGGGAATACACTGATTTTTTTTATTTTTTATTATTCACTTCAAGACGATAGGGAATAGATTAAACTCAATCCCTTAGATCAGATATAGATAGTAACAATTCCAATTACACTGAAACGATGAAGATGATATTGAACATGAGTGAAATGCAAAGCCACACAGGTAGTGCAGGGAAACACTTAACAAAGTCTCATAGGCAGTGCTCACTAACAAAGTGGTTACGTATGCATATGAAAGACGGTTATGGTACTAGCATCTCCCACAATAACAGACCATCATTATATTATCCCTGATACAGATCATCCTTATAACTCCTCAATACACTAACTCGTGTCAATATGTAGAATGCAATAAGAGATAATAAAATGAATAAATCGACACTCAACGAGTAATAAATATTGAGCATCAAATAGGATTTCCAATAAACGTGTAAGACTAAAAAAATGGTTATTAAAGGCAAATAGTGGAATTCATAACGATTATAACAGAGTTCAAAAAAAATTAGATAACAATTCAAAAAAATATTCACGAGGACAAATAGATGAAATTGGGTTTCGAATAGAAATTCCTTACCTCTGTCCAAGCGAGATGAAACTAAAACGCCCTTTATCAAAATCCTTTAAATTAACCTAATTTGACAAATCACTTATCAGAATACACTCTATGCTTCATTATTATAAACCTAGTATAAACTGCCTATAGTGTACTTACTCCTCAACCTAGAGTGATGCAACTCAAAGAGGGTCTCACACACGACTACCCTAACTAGAAGACCCGTCACACTCCTTGAGGCTCAACAATAATCTAGAAATGATCTTGTTTCTTATTAAACATTCTTTAGGGGTTAATACAACATATGAAATGGAAATATAATTTTTGATTTTTTTGAATTAAATAATTCCTTTAAATGCACTAAAAACCCTTAAATTGCTCAACAATAATCCAGAAATGATCTTATTTCTCACTAAACATTCTTTAGAGGTTAATACAACATATGAAATAAAAAAATAAATTTTGAATTTTTTGAATTAAAAATAATTTTTTTAAATGCACTAAAAACCCTTAAATTGCCAAAATAATTTCTATCTGGAAATAAATACTCATACTTCTTTAAGAACCTTAAATTATGTATAAAAATTATAGAAATTAAAATCATAATTTAAAAGGCATTAAAACTATTTTTAAAATTTTCTTTTTGCTAAATTCAATACGATACAAAAATGATAACA
Organism: Escallonia herrerae; assembly: GCA_033070095.1. NCBI lineage: Eukaryota > Viridiplantae > Streptophyta > Magnoliopsida > Escalloniales > Escalloniaceae > Escallonia > Escallonia herrerae. Next base: position 19,058 of record JAVXUP010001134.1, read on the forward strand.
ACTCATCTCTAAATATAAATAGAATTATATTGAGACATACTTATACTATAATAACATAATGCTATTTTTTTTTTCAGAATTTAAGGTGAACTTTAAAGACTCCAAAAGAATTTTAAAAACATGATATTATAGAAATTATTTAAAATTCATGTAATTTCAGAAAATTATGAATTTTGGCCAGAAGTTCTAACTTAACCTAAAGTATCCTACTGTAAAATTTGACACATTAATGATCACTGTACACTATCCAACTCACGTGCCAAATGTAGCGTGAATTCGTGCCATACCTGTGTAAGCACAAGGTACCACTGTACATCACTGAACTCAAACCCACTTCACTCTCTCCTTTATTCTCTACACTCAGCCCTTACAATATTTAAAGATCACTCACGGAATTCCACTTATACAATATATTCACTTACACACACATACCACACACAGTACTCACACACACATTCGTTCACTCAAGCACACATATATATAACATATACCCCTGTAACAACACTCACCCACACACATTAGCACACACTCCTCACGCAGCACCCAAACAGGTTTACCAAACCCCACATTATTTCCAAAATGCACCGCATACACAGACATTAGGCACACAATACACACACACATTCACAGAACACACATCACACTACACACAAATAGACACTCATATGCCTCTGGGCAGCATCCCCATGCGCACGGTACACACATATACAAGACTCACACAACACGCAAACAGACACCCACAAACGCACACACCCATCTCACGCACATATAGACGAACACATATACGCACTGATATGTGTTGGAATATTTTAATAAAATAAAATGTACATTATAGCATTGTTATTATATTGCAATTTATGGCTATATGTATTTACTTACATTTAAATTATGAAATGAATTACAAATGCAATAATGAATATTATTAACTCAAATGTGTTTATGGTGTATATAATATACTTTATTATTTGGCATTATTGGGAATGGTTATGATTATTTCATGAGTTACAAAGGCTTTTAATCTTACTTATGTGGCCAATAAATGGATTATGTTTGGCCAAGTATATAAGGCCATGGGGTATGACATAGAAGACTAGAAGCAACTATGCTGCCAAACTTAGTGTTTTCTTCACTACTATCACAATGTTTTTCCTCCATATCTATCATATATATTTTTATATTTGGGTAACGTGATCGTGGATTAATTCATACCGTCTTCATGTGGACGTGCAGATGGAGGAGACATAGCTGCGTCAATGGGTTTTATCTTGGAGACATTATTTGTCATCAACACCTGCACGTAGGGAGGCGATAACATCTTTAAGACAGTGACTCTGTCACGACTCTCACAGACGAGCTATTTTTATATCATTTTATTACTTTAGATTACTTAATTTTTTCAAGAGTTCATATAGAATTACTTTTAATTATTTGTTATTATTTTTCTATGTTTAATCTCTTGATATTGTTAATATTTTGTTGTAGAAAATACAAATCAAAGCCTAAATATTTCAACAGCTAAAGACATTATCGGTTTTGATTTGTATAGTTTTTAAATTTTATTTTTTGAAAGAGGAAAATAAATGTTTTTATATCTGGCATTGTTTTTCCTCTGTTTATGTTGTGTCTATGTGTGTAACAGAGAAAAATAGGAAGCAGTGTTGTATAGTGTGACTTTGGGCGTCTCCTAGTTTGAGAGATGTGCCCTTTGGGTTCAAGTCTTGTACTACCCGTTTTACAGCAGTGGTGCTCTTGGCGGTTTTCGGCAGCTTATCCGTTCTTGGAGGAGCTGAGCCTGAAGAGGATGGCCGTCAGTGATGAGAACTTAGAGTTTATAGCGACGTTGTTTTCGTGCCTTAAGTCTCTGTTGCTGTTGAGCTGTGATGGATTCAGTACTGATGGGCTCAAGTCCATAGCCTTTCTCACTGCAAGAGGAGATGGTGGTTTCAGGTTCTTATGGGGCCAGGAAAATTAAAAAAAAACAAAAGATTTCCATTTCTGAAGGGCCAACACACATGCAATTGTAGAGGACAGAGAGTCTTTAACTAGAGATGGGTGAGTTACATTGAGGCACCATGAACCATCTGGGTGCTGATTCTCCAGAATCCAGTCCAAGCATTGAGGAAAACAAGGCTGGTCTGAGACATTCCTGGATGGAACCACAGCTACTCATACAGTTTCATAGAAGGAAATCGATAGCCTCACCTCGTCAAACATCTTACTGATTCTTGAAACTAGTCCTCGACCGCCCAAAGCACTATTTTTGCAGCTCTCTGCTATTCGCTGTTGTAACCCCCTAGAAATCTGGAGCTCCGCCGCCCCGAACTCCCAGGTCGCTAACCTACCGGATCACATCACACCTGTCAGACCTGTTCACTATCGCATATTTCAAATCATCTAATTCAACATCAACTCAATTTCTTCAAAATACTAGATCACAAACTGCTTAGCTTAAACCATTACAACTTAGGTTCTTCGCAATTCAAATTTCCTAAGAACGAATTTACAGTACTGACCCATGCAGGGGTCTCCCTACACAGTAGTGATGGGCTCACCGGAACCTCACGCAGACTCTAACTCATTCCCGAACCTGCTACATTTGATCATCACCTGCAAAAGGGAGCCAAACAAAGGGTGAGCTTTTGAGAGCCCAGTAAGGTCGTACAAGGACTACAAAAGAGATTATAACACGACTCCAAAAATCCAACCGACGATGATTTTCAAAACACTTCGAACGATCAAAACTCAATGATTACCCAAAATGATCAAAATTCATTAGAAATAGATGCCAAAATAAATATTAACAATCAGAACAAAATTAAAAACGATCAATAGAAGATCCTTTTCAAGTCAGCATTTCCAAGTACCATGAAAATTTTTCTTGCTCAAGGGATTTCAATCTGAGCAGAAATTCATTTAAAAAATATAGCAAGATTTCCTGAGGGATTTTAACCTAAGCAGAAATCAAATAAGATAATACGATAAAGGCTTGTCAAGGGATTTCAACCCAAGTACAAATCCTTCTAGCTAAGTACAATGAATGTTTGTCAAGGGCTTTCAACCCAAGTACAAATCATTCTAGCTAAAAAAAATCAAAAATCAATGTTGATCCTGGGCGATTGCAATGCCATTATGGCAAGCTCATATAGTGTACTCATGCATGATGTACTAAAGTAATTACTAGTCCACTTGGGTACTAGCCTGCGTTTCATGCAGGATTCAACCAGCCTTATACCGCCACCCAACTAAACAGGTATCCAGGTCAACACAAAAATTAACAATATCAATGAGCGTTAACATAAGCTCATATCCCCGAAATCAATTCGGGTTCTCATAACAATAATCATATTGACATAAGTCAGCATTCGAGATTTTCAGAAGAAATTGGATTTTCAGAAGAAATCAGAACTTCAGAAGAAAAATCACAGATAAACAACAAAAATGACCGTGAATAATTATCGATTATAATCATATCAATTTGAAAGAATGGATACGAAAAATAATCACTGATAAACAACAAAAATGACTGCGAATAATTATCGAATATAATCATAATAATTCGAAAGAATGAATACAGACAATTATCAAATTTGCTCAGCTCGCAATAACATGCGAGCATCACAAGATTTCCAAATAACCGATTCAGGTTCAACATTAGGTTTTTTGGGCAAGAACATGCTGATATCAATACATAACTTAGAGTTCGGCATTAGTCGTAAATATATCAAAGGAGTACTTACGAGTACAAGTAATCAAATAAGGGTTCGGACAAAAGTCCTTACCCAAGGTTCAGATAGAATCCCTTACCTGGATCCGCAGCTAAATTATCCTAACCGAAAGTCTTTAGCTTTAACCTAAACAGAATAATCGAACCATTAGAATACAGCCTACAGAACAAAAGTATAACTTAATACGAACTCACACATGCTCCCAAAATGAACCTCCCCTCACCGGGTATGTAAAATTACCGAAACGCCCCTAGTGTGTAAAATTACCAAAATGCCCCTCTCAGACTTAAATCACCCAAACGGTCTACCCATAAGTAGAATCATTAAAATAAACTTCCCATATGTAAGTTTATGTAAAAATACCTTTCTTAGAACAAATTACCAAAATACCCCCCGTTACACTTTAATTCTCAAAATGACTTTTTCATAAGCAAAGTCACTAAAATAATCTTACTGTATGTAAATTTACTTGAAAATACCTCTCATAGGTAAAATTACCAAAATACCCCTTTAGGGTGGTAAATTACCTAAACACCCCTGGGGGTTTCCAGCATCGAAAAATCTCAAAAATATCTTAAACCGCTATTTTAAACATCTTGATGTTATTTTTGTTCTAAAGTATTTTAGAAATTTTTCGCCCGAAAATCCCGAACCGATGCCGGACCGAGCATTAAAAGGCTAGTTTCGCAAATAATACTTATCGGCCTCAGAATGGCCCAGAATTTTAGATAATGAATCATATCTATAAAATAAGATATGCATAAAAGTTTCAGATCAAAATATCTTGGTTTGATATGCTAAATAATTCGATAAAGTTATTTAATCGGTGCTCCAATTTAGCGCTCTTTACGGACTACAAAAATTTCCAAACTTTTCCAGAGTGTAGTTATCGTAAAAGTATTAGGGGTTACAGTTTTTGACTTTGCCAAATTGTGGTCCAAACTATTTATAAAAATTCATTGAAAAACTATCTAAATAATTTAACACCTTTAGTGACAATTACGGTCACTATTCACGATCAAAACACCTACTATTTCACTTTAAATGCACACACTTCGTCTTCAACCTCACTGCCGCACATACTAACACACATTTCACTCACTCACACCTCAACTACTATCCCCAACCACGCCTCAAAACACTCAAAAACACCATTAACCCACCTAACACTCGAAAATCACTCACAATCACACAATTTCTTACACACCCACACACCCGAACACACAAGAACACACACACACACACACACACACACAGAGTAACTCGCATACACAGTTGCTGCAACCCACAGCAGCCCTTCATTTTCACCCCAAACTCATGGGTTACACCCTAGCACTCACATAATTACACATAGATGCACTATCCCCCCATTAATTCACCCCCCCAAAGCTCACAAGCACTGAAACACACGCACTAAACATGAAATTTCACACACAACACACACTGAATTACACATTCGAAGATGGATAAGGATTACCTTTAGAAAAGTCTCTCAGTTTCTCTCTAGCTCTGTCCGAGCTCCCTCTTTTTCTTCTTCCCTCTCTTATTCCCGAGCTCTCTATTTCCCTCTCTCTATTTTTTTGTTGTTGGAGTTACTGTTCTTCTCCTTTCTTTCTGTTTCTTGTCTTCCTTTCCCGAAAGGGAAAGTTTTCCTTTTTGGGGTTTTTTTTTGACTTATCCACCCAATTGGTTTATAATATAATGACATTAGTCATCACATGACCAAGCAGGAGGTGGCCTTGCCTTATATTCCATCTTCCAAAATTTGACACAAAATGCAACTTTCAAGAATTGCAAATTAACCCCTCAAGTTTGCAAAATTACAAAAATACCCCCAAAATTTTTAAAAATTTACATTTTTGCCCCAAAAATCTTTTAAGCTTCCACAAGCTTCTAATACCCGAGCATTGCTCAAAATTAGTGCCCGTTTATTTTTTGGAGTCCGAATGGTTATTTTAATCGGTTCCCGAAGTTCGGAATATTACATTCTTCCCCCCTTATAAAAATTTTGTCCTTGAAATTTGCTCGCGGATATTCCATAATGCCTAGGCACTACACTTGTACTACGTTACTCTGATAACTCTATATCGTAGTTGAGCTATCGCTAACTTTCATACCCAAATTCCTATCCCACGAATAGTTGGACGCAATTATTTATATTTAAATCGTAATGCTGAACTGAAACCCTATTCGACCAACACTTCGCTCTAACTTCTCTAGAGCCTGCTGAGCAGAGCTTACACCACTCCTAATTCCATGCATATCCACAAATTAAGTCAAGCTCTAATACGATAGACTTCTCTTATCTTATGCTAGTATTACACTAGAAATCCGACCAATTGCCCAATTTATTTATGAATGTGAGCTCAACTCTAAGACCAAGGCATACTGAAATACTAAACTATAGTCACACATGACCTGCGGTTTACCATGGATAACGTGGGTAGGGTAACTCATATGGGTACTTACACCTCACAACAGACATCAGTATTGTAGTCATTAGGCTTTCACTGCACATTCTAGTACCTCAAACAATGACTCCAAATTATTGCCAAGCTCGTCATCGAGAGGCGCGTTATCTTAACATAGCTATTACTGCATACTTACAGTTCTGCGGACATTTCACAGAACAACAGAAAATTACCACCACGTATTCAGTCAAGGTCTCAAATCTTATACTGAATTATCAAATAACTTATCGAAACCTTATCCACGTTCTCAGAATCTATTCTCGCTCATAGATTATCTGGGGCTTAGAGATTTACCTAACCTCATATCCAGGTAGGTGAAACTATGCAATTAATGATAGTAATAATCGCAATCAAGCAATCAAAATACAAAAATCTTTAACAAAATCATGCATATTGGCTCTCGAGGTTCACAACAGAATTATGTGACATTCCAGAAGAAACGACTGACACAGAAACAATGATATCGGTCTGACGAAGCAAAGTCAACTCAACGACTCGGAACAATCAAAATCTAAAGGAGTTATTGGTCCTTAATAAGATTCGTAGCTTTCCTATGGCTAGTGGGTCATATACTACCTCATCAAGTCTAAATAGATTCAAAAGGACAGATAAATATATCGGAAAGGAATAAGACAGACCAGCATGAATGACATCTTCTTTGACGTCTCAGCGTAAGCTGACATTCAATTAAGTCGTCCTTGAATTCAATATACAAAAGAATGATTCAGATGATAGAGCAAAATTCCAAATCCCTTCTTGAGCCCTTAAACCAAACCTTCAGTCTTAACGCCAGTCACCTTTCCAAAGCACTACTCTTACTCATCAATCAGATCATCAACTTAACTACTATACATACCGTATAACTTTCCAAATACGAATAGGGTTTCCCCTAACAATACCGGATACGTGATTAGCAAATCACCAATTCATACCTAGTATGATATCAAAATCATGAATAACAATTAGAGTGAAATCCATAGAAAGATCTATATCCCAAACATAGACTGTACATTCATTGAGAACCACAAAGCAGTTGAAGACTCGCCCAACAAAGTACTTATCACAAGATCAGTTCTTAAGAGATAAGTTTCACTTTAAATCACTATACGAAGGTGAGGGATACAAAGGTACTTGATGGTCCATAATCAAACCATACATGAACATCTAATGGATCAACCTGTAGTATACCTGGCACCACGTCATCGGATGTGACAACGTCCTAAGCAGACATTAAACAAACTTGAACTGATATTCTCGGCCTCAACCCCTACTAACCTTGTCCTCTTCTTGTCGAGGAACACAACCCACTATTACACTAGCTATAGGTACCCAATTGATTATTTCTCATAAATAGACAATTTCAAACTTAATGTTTCATGCTGCCATGGGGTGGCCAGAAAATTGACCCGCCACACAGACCAGTACTCTGTGTTGGCCAAACTCCAGAACCATAAAACGGTCCAAGTCTAATACTCTGAGCTGGTCGAGCGCCTTCACCCTGCGCTCCCTTAAATTCCATATCATGCCTTGATCAAATTTTAGAACTCTATCCAGATCTCAATACCACCGAACCGAAGTGGGCCTGAATCTCTGATTTTTGTCCCAACCTTTAACCTAGGGCACCGTACTGTGCCGACTGTAAAAACTTTTGCTGACAACCGTCAGCTCATACAAATCCATTCGGAGGAAATTCTCACTTAACTCTCTTCTATCCGTCTTTTGTTTACATATGTCTTCCTCCATTATCAGACTTAGACTGTTCCAAAACATTTGCCAAATAAAGACATTTCATATCGTTCGTCGATCGAGCTGAGAGCATTTTATCTCTCAGTCCAGGCCTACGTCCCCACTCAGACTTCTGGCATCTACCTGCCTTCGTCAATAGCATTCTTATGGCGATTTTAACGGGGCAACAAAACCTCATCTCAACTTCATCTATTGACTATTAATCTGCTTCACATCTGTTCACGAAATCTTACAAAATACCAGTTGAAAATAATTCTCTAAAAGGTTCCCAAATGACATAAATCAATTTCTAATAAGTCAGATCCTTCGATACTCTTTCCACCCCTGATCGACGTTGTCTCTCAGTTTATATCCAACAATTCAATCTTTCGTCACTTTACTCACAGTTGCTCAAAATTTTCTCTATTTTGCTAATCCAATTCATTGTCTCTATAGGGTTCAGCAATCCCCCTGGAGCTAGTCATTTCATCTATTAAGTTCACACAAGGTACTCTCATCTCGAGGTTATGGTTAACCAGGATTTGATACTCTAGGCTGCCGGTTGCCAAATTCTATGTCATCGAAATTGGAATCAAGTTCATAGTGTTTAGAATCACAACCATTCGTTCTAGGGTTCTACTGTTTCCCCCATGGGGTAGGGTTACCTCTCTATAATCATAAAACCCATACAATACATTTTTCAATCAAAAGATTATCTGATCAAGTCTTTTACAATACTGGGAATAAGATCCCTGCTCATCTATCGGGGACCTCTCGGCCCTCTGTACTATCTTCATTGCCAGTGTTCCGAATGTAGACCATACTATAAAATGTACAATTACCAGGGTTACTCTAACACGTGGCTAAAGAGCAACACAATTGCAATCAAGGTAGACTTTTTAACTCTACCATCATCCCCCACTCTCGTTAACCGGAATACCATTCTACAGAAACGTGTTACCTATACTCTGTGGTTCCGTGCCTACAGAATCATATACTTAAGCGCTAAATACCACAAGACCTAACAGCTCTGATACCAAGTGTAACGCCCCCGGAAATCCGGAGCTCCGCTGCCCCGAACTCCCGGGTCGTTAACCTACCGGATCACATCACACATGTCAAACCTGTTCATTAACGCATATTTCAAATCATCTAATTTAACATCAACTCAATTTCTTCAAAATACTAGATCACAAACTGCTTAGCTTAAACCATTACAGCTTAGGTTCTTAACAATTCAAATTTCCTAAGAACGAATTTACAGTACTGACCCACGCAGGGGTCTCCCTACACAATAGTGGTGGGCTCACCGGAACCTCACGCAGACTCTAACCCATTCCCAAACCTGCTACATTTGATCATCACCTGCAGAAGGGAGCCAAACGAAGGGTGAGCTTTTGAGAGCCCAGTAAGGTCGTACAAGGACGACAAAAGAGATTATAACACGACTCAAAAAATCCAACCGACGATGATCTTCAAAACACTTTGATGGTGCCGGAAATGGTTCGATGATACGTGGAGGTGCCACAAAGGATGCGGTCTGAGTTGGCTTCCAGGTAGGCAACGTGGGAGACAGCAAGGACGGCGCAAGGGCCGAGGACAAGGCTCCCCAGACAGGTCGTGAGGGGTGGCAGTGCTGCGCAGGCAAGGTGACGATGAACAGGACCGACAGTCTGCAGTCCGTAATGAGGGTATGGCGTCCAGGGTCCGTAGACGGGAGTTCAAGTGTATTTCTCTCACTAGAATTCCAGAGAGAATGTTTCCTTTAGAGAGAGAAAGTGGAAAGTCCAAAATGAGAATCCGATCCTTGAAAAAGCTCCAAAGTCCACTATTTATAGGCAAAAATGTGCATGTGTCATAAGTTGACATGTGTCGCCCCTGGGAACGACACGTCACCAGGGGGCCAACGCACTGACCCTTCGTTGGACTGCCGGTCCCTAAGTTCGTGCTGCCCTGCCCTTGCGACATCTCTCTGCCTGTCTGAGGAGACTGATCATGCCGCGGTAGCATGGTCAGAGTAGCCCGTTGCCCCAGCCTCCAGTCCAAGCCCTTACTGAATCCCACGGTCCTGGCAGCGGTGGGGAAGACCCGACGCCCAGCTGCCAGGTGGACTAGGCAAGATGCCCTTCCGAAGACCTGCTCCCATCTCGGAGTGACCCGGGGGTCATAGTCCTTAGGGGTGCCGACGCGAGCCCCCAGTGCCAGAGCACGTAGGCCAGTCACGCAGGCACCCCGGCGGAGATAGTGTCCTGGAGGAGTAGCCTATCCCGTGAGCATATAACATGATTGCAGCGCATGGGGCGCGGTTGAGTGCGGGCGACGAGGGTCGCAGAGTGATCTCCGAGCGACGAGGGTCGTTGCGTGGATGGCGCGCGACCGTGAGCGACGGTTGTCATGGCGACAGAGCGGCCACAAGTGACGGTCATCGAGACTACGGGCGACGGTCATCGCGACGAAGGGGCACGGCCGAGAGCGACGGTCGTCGCGACTATGGCGGAGTGCGGCCGCGAGCGACGGTCGTCGTGACAATGGGGCACGGTCAAAGGTGACGGCGTCGGTGTTCAAGGCAGGTGGCCGACCCCCATGGGGTGGCCGACCCCCAAGGGAGGCCGACCCCCAAGGGGTGAGGCCGACCCTAGAGGGAGGCCGACCCCTTGGGGTGGAAGGCACGCCGAAGTCGCTTCACGAATGGTTCACGTGACTTGAGCATGCGTCGCTTTGACCGGCCCTCGAGCGTTGAAAAGTTGACCGCTGACTGGGTGATGTGTCGTGCAAAGTGGGTCCCTTGGCGGGTCTTGGGGTGCGACCAGAATAGGGTATGAACATAAGCCCCCTGCGTGTGGCGGGCGCGGAGGGGCAACCCGAGCGGGCGTCGCATGCATAAACGATGTGGTTACAGCCCCTCTTGCTGCGGGGGCCAGGGTTCCTGGTAATGGAGCCGGCGATGACGCTAAGCCCGTGTAGCAGTTTGATTGAGTCGGCGATGGCTTCAAGGTTGTGAGCCCATCCCGTAGTTTGATTGAGCCGGCAATGGCGCTAGCCCGTGCTGGCGCTCAGCCCATGCGCAGTTGATTGTGTCGGCGATGGCTTCAAGGTTGTGAGCCCATCCCGTAGTTGATTGTGCCGGCGATGGCTTCAAGGTTGTGAGCCCATCCCGTAGTTGATTGTGCCGGCGATGGCTTCCAGGTTGTGAGCCCATCCCGTAGTTGATTGTGCCGGCGATGGCGCTAGCCCGTGATGGCGCTCAGCCCATGCCGCAGTTGATTGTGTCGACGATGGCTTCAAGGTTGTGAGCCCATCCCGTAGTTGATTATGGCGGCGATGGCTTCAAGGTTGTGAGCCCATCCCGTAGTTGATTGTGCTGGCGATGGCTTCCAGGTTGTGAGCCCATCCCGTAGTTGATTGTGCCGGCGATGGCGCTAGCCCGTGATGGCGCTCAGCCCATGCCGCAGTTTGATTGAGCCGGCGATGGCGCTAGCCCGTGATGGCGCTCAGCCCATGCCGCAGTTTTATTGAGCCGGCGATGGCACTAGCCCATGATGGCGCTCAGCCCATGCCACAGTTTGATTGAGCCGGCGATGGCGCTAGCCCGTGATGGCGCTCAGCCCATGCCGTAGTTTGATTGAGCCGGCAATGGCACTAGCCCGTGATGGCGCTCAGCCCATGCCGTAGTTTGATTGAGCCGGCGACGGCATACAGCCTGTCCCGCAGGGAGGGGTTCTCGTGCCGGAGCACTACGAGCGGAGCACCTCGAATGCCGCACACTCTGGAGAGTGGGTCGTAGATCTTCCACGCCCATGGCAGGGGCGCATGGTGTGGTGAACGGGTGTTATGTCCGGAGGCTTGTAACATGGTCGTGGTGCATGGGCATGGCGACGATTGTCGCGGGGCAATACTTGGTGCCGGAGCACATGTCATGAAAGTGGTGCGGCGACGAACGTCGCGAAGCAATACTTTGTGCCGGGGCACATGTGATAAGAATGGCGCATGGGTGCGGCGACGAAGGTCGCGGAGCATATACTTGGTGCCGTGGGCACGTATGATGAGAATGGCGCACGGGCGCGGGGACGAAGGTCGCGAAGCTAAACTTGGTGCCGGGGGCACGCATGATGAGAATGGCGCACGGGCGCGGCGACGAACTTCGCGGAGCTATACTTGGTGCCGGGGGCACGTATCATGAAGATGGCACACGGGCGTGGCGACGAACGTCGTGGAGCTAAAGTTGGTGCTGGGGGCACGTATCGTGAAGATGGCGCACGGGCGCGGCGACGAACGTCGTGGAGCTATACTTGGTGCCTGGGGCACGCATCATACGCATGGCGCCAGGGCGCGGCGACGACTGTCGCGGAGCAATACCTAGTGCCTGGCGCACGCATCATAAGCATGGCGCCAAGGCGCGGCGACGACTGTCGCGGAGCAATACCTGGTGCCTGGGGCACACATCATAAGCATGGCGCCAGGGCGCGGCGACGACTGTCGCGGAGCAATACCTGGTGGCGCCAGGGCGCGGTGACGACTGTCGCGGAGCAATACCTGGTGCCTGGGGCACGCATCATAAGCATGGCGCCAGGGCGCGGCGACGACTGTCGCGGAGCAATACCTGGTGCCTGGCGCACGCATCATAAGCATGGTGCCAGGGGGCGGCGACGACTGTTGCGGAACAATACCTGGTGCCTGGCGCACGCATCATAGGCATGGCGCCAGGGCACGGCGACGACTGTCGCGGAGCAATACCTAGTGATGTCATCATGGCAATTATGCACGGTCGGTGACCAGCATCAAGTGACCATTGGCATTGAGCGCGCGTTGTAGAGAGCGCGATGAGTTGGCACGGGTGACGTGGATCGAGGAGACGGCACGCGGGCGACGGGGCCTGTCGCGGAGCTGTCATGTGAATGCGTGCGACGAAGGTCGTAGAGGTGGCGCGCGGGCGACGAGAGTCGTGGAGTTGGAGGGTCTGCGACGAGAGTCGTAGAGCTGTCGCGCGGACGCAGGCGACGAAGGTCGCGGAGATGGCACGCGGGCGACAAGAGTCACGAAGGAGCGCAGGTGACAGGAGCACGGAGCTGTAGCACAGACGCGTGCAACAAATGTGTGAGGGCGATGAGAGTTGTAGAGCCGGCGCGCGGACGCAAGTGACGCGGGCGACAAGAGTTGCGAAAGGTGCGCATGGCGCTGGTGGCGGGGGTCCGCGCAGAAGGTATGCAGGGCGCTGGCGACGTGGGTCGCGGAGACGGTGCCCGGGCTACGAGTGACGTGAGTCGCGGAGATAGCCCCAGGCGATTGGCAACGAGCTACGGAGACGGTGCCTCGGTGATAGGCCGCGATTGTTGTGGAAGGCGTGGCGCTGGCGACGGGGGTCGCGGAGACGGCACCCGGGTGATGAGCTATGAAGGTCGCGGAGATAGCCCCTGGGTGATGGGCAACAAGTATTGTGGAAGGTGCGCATGGCGCTGGCGACGGGGGTCGCGGAGACGGTGCCCGGGTGACGAGCGTGAGGGTCGCGGAGACAACCTCTGGTGGCGGGGGTCCGCACAGAAGGTATGCAGGGCGATGGCGACGTGGGTCGCGGAGACGGTGCCCGGGCTACGAGTGACGTGAGTCGCGGAGATAGCCCCAGGAGATTGGCAACGAATGTTACGGAGACGGCGCCCGGGCAATGGGCAACTAGTGTTGTGAAGACGGCGCCCGGGCGATGGGCAGCCGGCCGAAGGTGTGGCGTTGTGGCTGTGGATGTGGAGGCTGAATGCGGTGTTGCCTTGTGAAAATGGTGGGTGCTTTTGTTAGCATTGTGAAAATGGTGAAAATGTGTTTTTCAAACCAAAAAAAGCAGTGAAACTAAAACAAAAAAAGGGGGAGGGGGTCGCGCAAAGTGGGTCCGCTAGTGGGCCCTTGAGTGTAACCAGAATAAGTTGGGAACATAGCCCCCTGTGTGCGGCGTGCGCGGAGGGGCAACCCGAGAGGGCGCCGCACGCATAAACACATAGTAAGGTGTTGATGTCGTTTGTCTGAAAAGTTGTTGATATCGTCTTTGAGTGGCGAAGGAGGGCGACGGGGCAGCCCCCGGGAGACGAGGGGCACGGAGACAGTGCCCGGGCGACGAGCGACGAGGGTCACGGAGACAGCCCCCCGGCGAGGAGGGGCACGGAGGCAGCCCCCGGGAGACGAGGGGCACGGAGATAGTGCCCGGGCGACGAGGGTCGCGGAGACAGCCCCCCGGCAAGGAGGGGCACGGAGGCAGGCCCCGGGAGACGAGGGGCACGGAGATAGTGCCCGGGCGACGAGCGACGAGGGTCCCGGAGACAGCCCCCGGGCGATGGGCAACAAGTGTTGCAGGAGGTAGCCCCCGGGCTAGGGGTGTCGCGGAGACGGTGCCCGGGCGACGAGGGACGAGTGTTGCGAAGACGGCGCCCGAACGACGTGTAACTGGGGGTCGCGAAGTCGGCGCCCGGGCGATGGGCAACGAGTGTTGCGAAGACGGCGCCCGGGCGACGGGCAACGGTCAATGGCCGGTGTTGTCTGGTGCCTTGGTGTGAAGGTGGTTGTGGTGGCGCGATGGGCAAGGGCCAAAAGGAGTAGCCGAGGGTGTGGCCGTGAGTGAGGGTGGCCGAACCAACGTGAGTGTCTATGGCCTCCGAAGGTTGGTGGGCATAAGCCAAGTGGGTGGCCGAAGGTGGTGGGGTCGGCCAAGGGTAGGGGTCGGCCAGCTGCTTTGTGCTGAGAATGGCCGGTGGGTTGAAGGAAAATGGCGAAGGGTCGGGGCTTCCGTGCCGTCGACAGGCGTACGGGGTCGGGGGAGAGGGTGAGAGAGACCGATGAGGGGGTTGGTGGGGTGGGGGGGTCAGTGTAACAGGGGGGTCGGCGGGGTGGGGGGTCGGGGTAGCAGGGGGTCGGCGGGGTGGTGGGGTCGCGGCAGTAAGGGCCTGCCATGGTGTCGTGGGGCTTGCGGGTGCAGGGAAGAGGGAGAGAGAGAGGCCGAGAGGGGGGTCGGCCAAGGGGCCGAGGGGGGGTCGGCGGGGTGGGGGGTCGGGGTAGCAGGGGGTCGGCGAGGTGGTTGGGTCACGGTAGCAAGGGCCTCCGTGGTGTCGTGGGGCTTGCGGGTGCGGGAAGAGGGAGAGAGGCCGAGGGGGGTCGGCCAAGGGGCCGAGGGGGGGGTCGGCCAAGGGGCCGAGGGGGGGTCGGCGGGGTGGGGGGTCGGGGGAGCAGGGTGATCGGCGGGGAGAGCGGTTGAAGCGGAAGAAAAAGCAGAAGAAGAAGGAGAAGAAGAAGAAGAAGCCGTCGTTGGCGGCGTGGGCTGCCGGGGGGAGGTCGATGGGGTGTGGGCTCAGAAGGAGGGAGCTCGCGGGAGAAGGAAATGCCGGGGAGGGGCTGCCGGCGGTGGCCAGGCCTGGCAGGGAGGCCGAGCGGTTGGCGGCGGCGTGAGGTAGGTGTGGCGCTGGGAGAGAAGAGAGAAAGATAAGGGAAATTAGGGTTGGGGAAATTAGGGTTGGGTCAAGTCGGGTCAACGGGCGGGCGGGCGGGTTGACCCGTTTAAGCTGAAAAAAGAGAGGGGAAACGGGCAGGGGCAAGAGCGGGTCGGGGCCCTCGCTTTTCAGGTTCTGCCCATTTGGCTGCTTTTTTATTTTGACTTTAAAATAAAAAATTGCAATGCGAATTTTTTTTTTTATTTTTTTTTTTGGAGCCTATAAAAGGAGCATGAGAGGGGATGTAAAATTTGGAGGAAGAAATAATTTTGAGGTGAAAGGGAGAGAAAGAAGGAGGTTGGGGATTGATGAAAATTTCTAAGTGTTAGAGAGAGCATGAAAATTTTTCTAAGTGTAGAATGAGGGTGATGACCCGACTGCAAAAAATGAAGAAATGTTTCTAAGTGTTGAAGAGTGACAAGGGCGACGAGTGAAGTCGCAGGGGTGATGACTCGACCGCGGAAAATGAAGAAATTTTTCTAAGTGTCGAAAAGAGGGGAGGGTGCCGAGCGAAGTCGCGGGGGTGACGACCTGACCACGAAAAATGAAGAAAATTTTCTAAGTGTTGAAGAGAGGGGAGGGTGCCGAGCGAAGTCGCGGGGGTGATGGCCCGACCGCGAAAAATGAAGAAATTTTTCTAAGTGTCGAAGAGAGGGGAGGGCGCCGAGCGAAGTCGCGGGGGTGATGGCCCGACCGCGAAAAATGAAGAAATTTTTCTAAGTGTCGAAGAGAGGGGAGGGCGTCGAGCGAAGTCGCGGGGGTGATGGCCCGACCGCGAAAAATGAAGAAATTTTTCTAAGTGTTGAAGAGAGGGGAGGGTGCCGAGCGAAGTCGCGTGGGTGATGGCCCGACCGCGAAAAATGAAGAAATTTTTCTAAGTGTCGAAGAGAGGGGAGGGCGCCGAGCGAAGTCGCGGGGG
This sequence comes from Escallonia herrerae, assembly GCA_033070095.1. Classification (NCBI taxonomy): domain Eukaryota; kingdom Viridiplantae; phylum Streptophyta; class Magnoliopsida; order Escalloniales; family Escalloniaceae; genus Escallonia; species Escallonia herrerae. The sequence continues at coordinate 35,361 of JAVXUP010001134.1, forward strand.
TGATGGCCCGACCGCGAAAAATGAAGAAATTTTTCTAAGTGTCGAAGAGAGGGGAGGGCGTCGAGCGAAGTCGCGGGGGTGATGGCCCGACCGCGAAAAATGAAGAAATTTTTCTAAGTGTCGAAGAGAGGGGATGGTGCCAAGTGAAGTCACGGGGGTGAGGACCCGACCGCGAAAAATGAAGAAAATTTTCTAAGCGTCGAAGAGAGGGGAGGGCGCCGAGCGAAGTCGCGGGGGTGACGACCCGACCGCGAAAAATGAAGAAATTTTTCTAAGTGTCGAAGAGAGGGGAGGGCGCCGAGCGAAGTCGCGGGGGTGATGACCCGACCGCGAAAAATGAAGAAATTTTTCTAAGTGTCGAAGAGAGGGGAGGGTGCCAAGCGAAGTCACGGGGGTGAGGACCCGACCGCGAAAAATGAAGAAAATTTTCTAAGCGTCGAAGAGAGGGGAGGGCGCCGAGCGAAGTCGCGGGGGTGACGACCCGACCGCGAAAAATGAAGAAATTTTTCTAAGTGTCGAAGAGAGGGGAGGGCGCCGAGCGAAGTCGCGGGGGTGATGACCCGACCGCGAAAAATGAAGAAATTTTTCTAAGTGTCGAAGAGAGGGGAGGGTGCCAAGCGAAGTCCCGGGGGTGAGGACCCGACCGCGAAAAATGAAGAAAATTTTTCTAAGTGTCGAAGAGAGGGGAGGGCGCCGAGCGAAGTCGCGGGGGTGATGACCCGACCGCGAAAAATGAAGAAATTTTTCTAAGTGTCGAAGAGAGGGGAGGGCGCCGAGCGAAGTCGCGGGGGTGAGGACCCGACCGCGAAAAATGAAGAAATTTTTCTAAGTGTTGAGGACGGAGTGTGGAGTTCGGCGGCGGGTCGGCATCAATGACCGACTGAGTGACCGAGGCACGGGAGGGTTGGCAAGACGTGTTGCGTGCATGCCCGCGAGGTCGCATGGCCTGAGGGGGATGTCGGCTGACGGAGTTGAGACTTATTAGCGTGGCTCGAGCCATCCCGTGCACCACGTATCAAGTCGCTACAATGAGAGGCATGCAGAAGGGGTAGGGAGCTCAGCTTGCTTGGGGTAGGCAAGGGGAGTAGCCCCCAATGAAGTGAGACATAGCACCAAGGGTGGTGCCAGTAGAACAATGTTAGCTTGAATATTCTCCAAGTCTGGAAATGACGGCCTCTTGGATGGCTGGGTAGAGGATGTGACTGGTAGTTCTGGTAGCCATACGTTGCTGAGGCATGGTTGCGTGAGTGTGTCAGGCAAGGAATGAACTGCACTGTTGGTAGTCCTCATAGCCCTCCGCTGCACATGCATGGTGCCTGAGTCTGGAAGATATGCAGACTGCAACATGATGCTCACCTCCCCAGCGGAGTCGCCAAAATGATGGTGCCGGAAATGGTTCGATGATACGTGGAGGTGCCACAAAGGATGCGGTCTGAGTTGGCTTCCAGGTAGGCAACGTGGGAGACAGCAAGGACGGCGCAAGGGCCGAGGACAAGGCTCCCCAGACAGGTCGTGAGGGGTGGCAGTGCTGCGCAGGCAAGGTGACGATGAACAGGACCGACAGTCTGCAGTCCGTAATGAGGGTATGGCGTCCAGGGTCCGTAGACGGGAGTTCAAGTGTATTTCTCTCACTAGAATTCCAGAGAGAATGTTTCCTTTAGAGAGAGAAAGTGGAAAGTCCAAAATGAGAATCCGATCCTTGAAGAAGCTCCAAAGTCCACTATTTATAGGCAAAAATGTGCATGTGTCATAAGTTGACATGTGTCGCCCCCTGGGAACGACACGTCACCAGGGGGCCAACGCACTGACCCTTCGTTGGACTGCCGGTCCCTAAGTTCGTGCTGCCCTGCCCTTGCGACGTCTCTCTGCCTGTCTGAGGAGACTGATCATGCCGCGGTAGCATGGTCAGAGTAGCCCGTTGCCCCAGCCTCCAGTCCAAGCCCTTACTGAATCCCACGGTCCTGGCAGCGGTGGGGAAGACCCGACGCCCAGCTGCCAGGTGGACTAGGCAAGATGCCCTTCCGAAGACCTGCTCCCATCTCGGAGTGACCCGGGGGTCATAGTCCTTAGGGGTGCCGACGCGAGCCCCCAGTGCCAGAGCACGTAGGCCAGTCACGCAGGCACCCCGGCGGAGATAGTGTCCTGGCGGAGTAGCCTATCCCGTGAGCATATAACATGATTGCAGCGCATGGGGCGCGGTTGAGTGCGGGCGACGAGGGTCGCAGAGTGATCTCCGAGCGACGAGGGTCGTTGCGTGGATGGCGCGCGACCGTGAGCGACGGTTGTCATGGCGACAGAGCGGCCACAAGTGACGGTCATCGAGACTACGGGCGATGGTCATCGCGACGAAGGGGCACGGCCGAGAGCGACGGTCGTCGCGACTATGGCGGAGTGCGGCCGCGAGCGACGGTCGTCGTGACAATGGGGCACGGTCAAAGGTGACGGCGTCGGTGTTCAAGGCAGGTGGCCGACCCCCATGGGGTGGCCGACCCCCAAGGGAGGCCGACCCCCAAGGGGTGAGGCCGACCCTAGAGGGAGGCCGACCCCTTGGGGTGGAAGGCACGCCGAAGTCGCTTCACGAATGGTTCACGTGACTTGAGCATGCGTCGCTTTGACCGGCCCTCGAGCGTTGAAGAGTTGACCGCTGACTGGGTGATGTGTCGTGCAAAGTGGGTCCCTTGGCGGGTCTTGGGGTGCGACCAGAATAGGGTATGAACACACTTCGAACGATCAAAACTCAATGATTACCCAAAATGATCAAAATTCATCAGAAATAGATGCCAAAATAAATATTAACAATTAGAACAAAATTAAAAACGATCAATAGAAGATCCTTTTTAAGTCAGCATTTCCAAGTACCACGAAAATTTTCCTTGCTCAAGGGATTTCAATCCGAGCAGAAATTCATTTAAAAAATATAGCAAGATTTCCTGAGGGATTTTAACCTAAACAGAAATCAAATAAGATAATACGATAAAGGCTTGTCAAGGGATTTCAACCCAAGTACAAATCCTTCTAGCTAAGTACAATGAATGTTTGTCAAGGACTTTCAACCCAAGTACAAATCATTCTAGCTAAAAAAAATCAAAAATTAATGTTGATCCTGGGCGATTGCAATGCCATTATGGCAAGCTCATATAGTGTACTCATGCATGATGTACTAAAATAATTACTAGTCCACTTGGGTACTAGCCTGCGTTTCATGCAGGATTCAACCACCTTATACTGCCTCCCCACTAAACAGGTATCCAGGTCAACACAAAAATTAACAATATCAATGAGCGTTAACATAAGCTCATATCCCCGAAATCAATTCGGGTTCTCACAACAATAATCATATTGACATAAGTCAGCATTCAGGATTTTCAGAAGGAATCAGATTTTCAGAAGAAAAATCACAGATAAACAACAAAAACGACCGTGAATAAGTATCGAATGTAATCATATCAATTCAAAAGAATGGATACGAAAAATAATCACTGATAAACAACAAAAATGACTGTGAATAATTATCGAATGTAATCATAGCAATTCAAAAGAATGGATACAAACAATTATCAAATTTGCTCAGCCCGCAATAACATGCGAGCATCACAAGATTTCTAAATAACCGATTCAGGTTCAACATTAGGGTTTTCTAGGCAAGAACATGCTGATATCAATACATAACTTAGAGTTCGGCATTAGCCATAAATATATCAAAGGAGTACTTACGAGTACAAGTAATCAAATAAGGGTTCGGAGAAAAGTCCTTACCCAAGGTTCAGATAGAATCCCTTACTGGATCCACAGCTAAATTATCCTAACCGGAAGTCTTTAGCTTTAACCTAAACGGAATAATAGAACCATTAGAATACAGCCTACAGAACAAAAGTATAACTTAATACGAACTCACACATGCTCCCAAAATGAACCTCCCCTCACCGGGTATGTAAAATTACCGAAATACCCTTAGGGTGTAAAATTACCAAAATGCCCCTCTCGGACTTAAATCACCCAAACGGTCTACCGATAAGTAGAATCACTAAAATAAACTTCCCATATGTAAGTTTATGTAAAAATACCTTTCTTAGGACAAATTACCAAAATACCCCCGTTACACTTTAATTCTCAAAATGACTTTTTCATAAGCAAAGTCACTAAAATAGTCTTACTATATGTAAATTTACTTCAAAATACCTCTCATAGGTAAAATTACCAAAATACCCCCTTTGGGGTGGTAAATTACCAAAACACCCCTGGGGGTTTTAGGCATCGAAAAATCTCAAAAATATCTTAAACCGCTATTTTAAACATCTTGATGTTATTTCTGGCCTAAAAAGTATTTTAGAATTTTTTCGCCCGAAAATTCCGAACTGGTGTCCGGACCGAGCGCTAAAAGGCCAGTTTCGCGAAAAATACCTATCGGCCTCGGAATGACTTGAACTTTTAGATAAGGAATCATATCTGTAAAATAAGATATGCATAACATTTTTAGATCAAAATATCTTGGTTTGATATGATAAATAATTCGATAAATTTATTTAATCGGTGCTCCAATTTAGCACTCTTTGCGGACTCCAAAAATTTCTAAAATTTTCCAGGGCGTAGTTCTCGTAAAAGTATCAGGGGTTACAGTTTTAGAGTTTGCCAAATTGTGGTCCAAACTATTTATAAAAATTCATTGAAATACTGTCTAAATAATTTTCCACATTTAGTGACAATTACGGTCACTATTCACGATCAAAACACCTACTATTTCACCTTAAATGCACACACTTCGTCTTCAACATCACTGCCGCACATAATAACACACGTTTCACTCACTCACACCTCAACTACTATCCCCAACCATGCATCAAAACACTCAAAAACACCATTAACCCACCTAAGACATTAACACACGTAAATTACTCACAATCACACAATTTCTTACACAACCACACACCCAAACACACATACACACAAGAACACACACACACACACAAGAACACACACACACACACACACACACACACACACACACACACACACACACACAGTAACTCGCATACACAGCTGCTGCAACCCACGGCAGCCCTCTATTCTCACCCCAAACTCGTGGATTACACCATTAGCACTCACATAATTACACATATATGCACTATCCCCCCATTAATTCACCCCCCCGAAGCTCACAAGCACTGAAACACACACACTAAACCTGAAAATTTCACACACTGAATTACACATTCAAAGATGGATAAGGATTACCCTTAGAAAAGTCTCTCATTTTCTCTCTAGCTCTGTCCAAGCTCCCTCTTCTTCTTCTTCTTCTTCTTCTTCCCTCTCTTGTTCCCGAGCTCTCTATTTTCCTCTATCTATTTTTTTGTTGTTGGAGTTACTGTCCTTCTCTTTTCTTTATGTTTCTTGTCTTCCTTTCCGAGAAGGGAAAGTTTTCCTTTTTGGGTTTTTTTTGACTTATCCACCCAATTGGTTTATAATATAATGACATTAGTCATCACATGACCAAGCAGGAGGTGGCCTTGCCTTATACTCTATCTTCCAAAATTTGACACAAAATGCAACTTTCAAGAATTGCAAATTAACCCCTCAAGTTTGCAAAATTACAAAAATACCCCCAAAATTTAAAAATTTAGGGTTAAATACACGTTAGTACCCTGAAACTATTACAAAGTCTCACTTGAGGGTCTCAAAGTTTAATTTTTACACATAAGGGCCTGAAACTCTAAATTTTCAACAAGTAAGTACATCCGTCCATTTTCCTAACGATCCAGGCTTTTTTGTCAGGGGCATTTTTGGGTTTCAATATTTTGGGCTTTTTGGGCATTTTTGGGTTTTCATGTTAACAGAAAGGCGTTCCAGAAGCAGGGAGCCCAAACCAGAACCAGTGCCTCGACCAACAACATTGAAAACAAGGAACCCTTGGAGTCCAGTGCAGTTATCAGCAAGCTTTCTGATTCGATCCAAGCAAAGATCTACAATCTCTTTCCCAACTGCAATAAATCACATTAGGTATCACTATAAAATTTGACACGTGGAGTAGCAGAGGAACAACGATAGTGCTCGTCCATGTCCGACGACCTGTCGTACATCGACGTCTTGGCCTTCCAGCCGCTAAAGAGATCGGCCAGCGTCGGGCCCAGCACGGGAGTTTCAGGTCACTTTCTCAACCAGAGCAGCCCGTCCGGTTCTGACATCAGCGATTCAGGTCTTCCCGGTTTGCCTCTGTCGTCGCATGTCTTCAGATCTGTTCCCCGACCTGGTGTTATAGCCCCTCTGGTTCAACAAATCGAACCGGTGCCATCATCATCGACCACTTTTGATCCATTCACATCTCTTACTCTGTCTTTACCTGGATCCGGGTCGAAGACGTCAGAGATTTCAGGTCAGTTGCTTGGTTGGCATCCGACCTAGTAGCCATCTTTTGATCAAGTACCCTTGTCACGGGGTGGTCAAAGCCTTGACTTACGTTCAAGGGGTGGTGGAAGGGATGATGGTCGCGAGAGGGAGTTCTTCAATGCGGAGTTCTTTTCTGTGATGCAAGAGATGATCAGGAAGGAGGTGAGGAATTACATGGAAACCCAAAAATGCCCAAATATTGAAACCCAAAAATACCCCTGATGGAAAAGCCTGGATCGTTAGAAAAATGGACGGATGTACTTACTTATTGAAAATTTAGAGTTTCAGGCCCTTATGTGTAAAAATTAAACTTTGGGATCCTCAAGTGAGACTTTGTGGTAGTTTCAGGGTACTAACGTGTATTTAACCCAAAATTTTACATTTTTGCCCCAAAATTCTTTTAAGCTTCCACAAGCTTCTAATACCCGAGTATTGCTCAAAATTAGCCCGTTTATTTTTCGGAGTCTGAATGATTATTTTAATTGGCTCCCGAAGTTCAGAATATTACAGCTGTGGCCCAGAAGATAAGGGAGGTGCTTGAGTAGTTGGTGGCCATGAGGTTGGCAGCTGCGTTTTTGGGCGATGAATTCAAGCCTTGTTCATGCTCTGATCAAGGGCCAATGGACAGATGTTGAAGACAAGAAATTGATAAGGCTGGTAAAGAAACATGAAGTGAGAAAGTGGGCACAGATAGCAGAGAAAGTGTTTGGTAGAATGGGAGAGCAGTGTCGCAAGAGATCGGCAACTATTGGGCTGTTGGCAAACTTTATTGTATTCTTGCTTACATAATTTCACATGGACCAAGTTTTGCCTCCTATCGTCGGTACGAGGGTCGAGACACAAGGCATCAAAGTCTTGGATGCAAAGTTCAGATGACAGCACTTGCTACAAAATATCATTTATGTTGGTCATGGAAATCTCTGTACGCTATAAATTGAATATTGGTACGAGATAGTGATATTTTCATATCACCTTGAGGTAAGTTCTAATTTGTAATCAGCTATTTACATACTTGATACTTACATATATATGGCAATAAAATGAGTAAGAAAATATGCATACCTTATGAGTTATGTTCTTAGAGCGATAAAACTTATGAAATAAAATTAAAATTGGGTTATACACCGCATGAGGTTCCATTGTGTTCAATTACTATTAGTATCATTATTTGGGTATGCCGGTTAGAAGACTAATAATAGTTCTAAAAGTTATTTTTTAGATAGTAGCATCCTTACAAAGATGAAAAATTGTCAAGAGTTGGTAGTTTCACAAGTTAATCAGGTAATATGAAATGCAGTTATCTTTGTGCTTGTGATAAATTATATTAGCATAGATCTTGTGTTGTTTGTGACCCTTTTATCTTATTACATTTATTTGAATTGACACTATGAGACACAGTGTGGGTTCCTTGCTAATTACATGCAAGTTATTTTTGAGTTGCTAATCTTGGTAGCGTGATGGTTAAAAATGTAAATGATTTGACTTCTTGTATCAAGGCACTATTGTGAGACAATATGTGTCAACTCAGTCTTGTATGAAATATTTATGTGAATTTTATGTGGACTTTAAATTGGGACTAATGAGCACAATTTGTAATGTTTAAAAATTATGTAACAATTCCGTTTTCACAACCACCTAAAAATAGTTTATAGCGGTTGTAATAAAATGGACATTTTTCCTTTTAAATATTTTTAAAAAAGGGGACTTCATTAAAACCGGTTTTGGGAATAAATTAAATAGTTTTCAAAAGGTTTATACTAAAGTAAATAAAACTTGATATTTAGGTATAGTGATACCATGTTATGACTTTTCAGGATATAATATTTAGTGACAATAATATGGATGCCTTTACTTGTAGATTATTTTCTTGGTCTGTAAGCAGTGTACTTCGGTAATACCTGCATTTATTCCTTTTTGATTTTTGACACATGATTTTGGTTTGAAAAAAAATTAGAATTTTTGAGATTTTACATATAGAGTTATAGTTTGGTAAACCACCTAAAGTCAGTGTTTGTGGAGTTCTCTTTCAAAGAGAGAAACTTTTCATGGGATTATTCGCTTTTGTAAAACAAGTAACTTGAAGCTGATTTTATTTTGCTTAGTGTGTCTATGAAATAAATTGTTTGATAAAATTATGAAAATCCTTATTTCAATGTTAAATTCTTTTATAAGTACATGGCTATGAAATGTGGGGGTAGATGATCTAAAGATAATTATGATTTCTTGAGTCGTGTATATACAAAAAAGATTAGCGACATAAAGAACATCTATATATAGTATGTTCTTAATTTTAAGTCTATTTTAGCATGTCGCATGCGTGTATGCATAGTGAGATTATGTGATATATCTCATGCATATATTTATGTTTCTTGTGCTTAGCTTTGCTAGCTTGGATCTCTAGGCATGTATGGTTGTTGTGTATAATTGAGCAAAAATCGGGGAATTAAAAAGAGAATAAATAAATAAACATATTGCAAAGTGGATGTTGCCAAAGTTTAGCGATTATACTTTGGTAAAGATGTTGAATCATGATAATCCAAGTCTTTGATTTCTGATTATCTTTTAGTAGTTGTGGTACTTATATGGCATCTAAGTTTCTAAAATATGAATTGCGTTGAAATTTTGATATTTTAAGTCTTGGATACCAAATATTTGTCGCAAATTCAAAACTATATTTGCGAGTGGATTTTATCTAACTTTTACAAAGTTTGAGAATTGAAACTCAAAACTCTTGAAATTCTTTAGAGGATTTTTATAAAGTTGCTATCGATATGAGATTATGTTATGCGAAGCGTGACGAATGTTGAGGAAAATGTGGCTCCTAGTAGGTGAAAGACTACTGGTCATAATATATTAAAAGACTAGTTCCTATTAGTAGACTACTGATCGAAGGTTTGATTCCTAGTAATGAGGCTACTGACTAGTATCATCATTGATACTAAGTGAAGTGGATGTTACCACTCGAACTTGATTTACTTGATGAGATCCATAATGTTGCTTCGATGTGCACTTTTGGGCCTTTAAAATTCTGCAGACTTGTGATACTTCATCGATGAAGAGAAAGTAAGTTATAGAGGCTTCATAAAAGGTTGCACAACTTGCCTCGGGACTAGCACAGAGGCTAGATCCTTTTTCACCTGAGGCGGATGGGGTGAGCCCACAAGGAGTCATCAGCGGGAGTAACCCATCCTTTGTGATTGGAGATCCCATGAAGAAGGTTCAATGGGTAGAAACAACCCGTAAAGCGTGACTCGTGATAAAAGTAGCACCCTTTTGTTAATAGGAGAGTGTCCCCTCCCCATCTGTGCGGTGCTTGTGCTACTTAGTGTGACGTCTAGGAAGGGGATTTCCCTGAATGAGCCCGAGGCGAATATTTTCGCGAGGTACATGTCACATGTACCCTTGGAGGAGTCACCTAAGTGAGAGTGGTCGTGAGGTCGTGACTGTGAGAACTATGGGCCATTCCCTAAAGACTCTCATGAGAATCAAGATAAGAACGCATGACCATTAATAGCGCTAACCCGCGAACTAAGTCCCATATCAGTATTGTGTGTGTGACAGCTGAAGTTTGGCCATGGGACCTAAGTTTCTATATTTTGCAAATATAGAAACTTAAGGGGTCAATTTGAAATTCTTTAAAGTAGGCATGATGTGTCAAACTTTGAGAGGCTATTACAAGATATGGATAGGATAAGGTTTCTAAGGAATTAAAGAAAGAAGAAATAAAGTGAAAGCAGAGAGAGGAAAATAGAAGAGACAGAGCAAAGCAGACCAAAACAGAGAACAGAAACAGAAAAGAAAAGAAAGAAAATGGAAGAAGAACAAACAGTGGACAGAAGCAGAAAAAAAATAGAGAAGCAAAGTAAGAAACTGAGAGGAAGTAGGAGAAAGCAGGGGCTCGGGCAAACCAAAGTTCGGGCTAAGGAAAATCACTGAGACCTATAAAGGAATTGAGAAATCCTTGAGGGTAATCTTCCATCTTTTAATGGGTGTGTTCAGTGTGTATTTTTGCGTGTGGGTGCACATATCAGTGCGCCAGTGTGTGCGTGGGTATGTAATATATGTATATATGCAAGTTTATATGGATATGGGTGTGTATCAAGTGGTGTAGGGTAAGTTAGTATAGGTTCAATGTTTGTATGTGAATTTTGAGGAGCTGGGTGTGTTCTTGGTGTGACTCTGTGTGTGTCTGTTTCAATGGTTACAATGTGTGTTCATTCGGGTATGTGTGTTTACACTGAAGGGTGTGTGGGTTTTGGTGAATTATGAGTGTTAGAGGGTAGGTGTAGTGTGTAGGAGTGTTTTTGTGTGTGTTCTTTGTGTGTGCGTAGGTGAAGCAAGGGGAAGGAGCAACTGTGGGTGTTCAAGTGTGTGTAACAGTGTGTGTTTATGTTTCGGGTGTGTGAGATTATGTGAATTGTGAGTATATAGGTGTGTTATTGTGTGATTTGTGGGAGTACAAAAGTGTTTGTCTGTGTTTTAATGGTGAGTTTCAGTGGATTTCGAAGGGCATCAGTGAGTTGTGCGTGTGTGTTCGGCCAAGGTAGAAGATAGGTGTGTGTTTCTAAGGTGCATTAGTGTGTGTAACAATCTAAATATTAAGTGTATAAAAGCATAAATTACTTTAGGCAATTTTTTCACAAATTTATAAAAAAATAATTAGAGCCAAAATTAGACAAAGTACAAAACTATAACCCCTAATATTTTTATGAAACCTGTGCTGTGGAAATTTTCAAGAATTTTCAGTGTCCGCGAAAGACGCTAATTTGGGGTACCGATTAATAAAATGTATTGAATTATTTAGCATAGAAAAAAAACCTTTTTAATCTGAAAATTTTATGGAAACCTTATTCTACTGATATCTTTCATTTTCCAAAATTTTAGGCCATTTTGAGGCCTAGAGGTATTTTTTGAGAAACTGACCTTTTTGCGCTCGATTCGGACGCCGGTTAGTGATTTTCTGGCAAAAATTCTTTAAAATACTCTTTAGGCCAGAAATGATATCAGGATGCTTAAAATAACATTGTAAGATATTTTTGAGATTTTTCCAGTGCCGGAGACCCCCGGGGATATTTTGGTAATTTTCCACCCCGAATGGACATTTTGGTAATTTTATCTATAAGAGGTATTTTGAGGTAAATTTACATACAGTAAGATTATTTTAGTGACTTATGGAAAAGTCATTTTGATGATTAAAGTTTAACGAGGGGTATTTTGGTAATTTGTCACCCCGAGGGGGTAATTTTACAAGCAAAAGGTATTTTTGTGTAACTGACATACAATAAGGTTATTTAGGTGATTCTACTTAAGGGAAGGCCGTTTGGGTGATTTAAGTTTGAGAGGGGCATTGTAGTAATTTTACACTCCATGGACGTTTCGGTAATATTACGTACCTGGTGAGGGGGTTCATTTTGGGAATGTGTTAGTCCATATTAAGTTATAATATTGTACTTTAGACTGTGTTCTAATGATTCAATTATTTTATTTAGGTTAAAGCTAAAGACTTCTAGTTAGCTAATTTAGCAGCAGATCCAGGTAAGGGATTTTATCTAAACCCTAGGTAAAGACTTTTGTCCGAACCCTTATTTTGATAACTCGTACTCGTAAGTACTCATTTGATCTAATCATGGCTAATGCCAAACTCTGAACTGTGTATTACTATCAATATGTTATTGCCCAGAAAATCCTAACATTGAGCCTGAATCGATTATTTAGAAATCTTGTGATGCTCGCATGTATTTCATGCTGAGCAACTTTGATAATTATTTATTTCCATTCTTCCAAATTGTTGTGTCTAAATTCGATATCTATTCCCAATCGTTTTGCTGTTTATTTGTGATTTTCTTCTGAAATTTCAAATGATGACTTATACGGTATGTTATGGTTATTAAAATCTGATCTGATTCTAGTGATTTGGGCTTATGTTAAAGCTCATCGATATTGTTGATTTTTTTTTTGTGTTGACCTGGGGATCTGTTCTATTCTGAGGAGGGCATTATAAGGCTGGTCTGAATCCTGCATGGAATGCAAGCTAGTATCCAAGTGGACTAGTAATTATTTTGGTACATCATGCATGTGTACATTCTATTAGCTTGCCGGAATGGCATTACTATTGCCCAAGATCAACGGTGATTTTTTTTATTTTCTCTACTCTGTATATTGTCGTGACTGCTACAGAAATGACTGGAAAGTATTCTTTGAAATAATTTGTGCTCTTGTTAAAATTTTTGGGGAAATTTTCAGTGTATTTTGGAAAGAACTCACATAGATGTTCTGTGTACATTTTGAAATCTTTTGGAAAACCAACCTTGGAATTGATGACTTTGAAAAGGATCTTTTGTTGATTGTTTTGGGACCCGTTGTGATTATATTTGGTATCTTATTTATGATGAATATTGATCCTATTTGGAAATCATTGAGTTGTGACCGTTTGAATTATATTAGAAAATGTCTTGTAATTCTTTTGTTGATCCTTGTACGACCTTACTGAGCTCTTAAAAGCTCACTCTTCGTTTGACTTCCTTCTACAGGTGATGATCAGTAGTAGATTGTTTGGGAATGGTTTAGAGATTGAGTGAGATTCTGATGAGCCCATCACCACGGTATAGTAAGACCCCTGCGTGGGTCGATATTGTTATTTGATCTTAGGAAATTTAAATTGCGATGAACCTAAATTGTAATAGTTTAAGTTAAGCAGTTGTGATTGAGTGATTTGAGAAATTTGAGTTGATGCTGAATTAGATGAATTGAAATATGTCCTAGTGAACAGGTCTGACAGGTTTAATGTGATCTGGTGGGTTAACGATCTGGGAGTTCGAGGCAACGGAGCTCTGAATTTTCGGGTGCATTACATGGAGTGCCCAAAAGGATTAAACCCATCGGTAGCGAACCTAGGTTGCACATTTCGAACTTCTACAACAAAAGATGGGTGTCCGCAATCAAATTCCTTCCATGACCCTCCATCGGCAGGGTGTCTTAATAAATCGAGAACTTTGCTGCGGATGTTGCTATGCCATCTCATGTGCTCTGCCGTTTTAAAAGAGTAATACAATCTTTGAAGCCTTGGTGTTAGTGGAAAGTACCGCAATATCTTCCATGCTATCTTCCTTTTCTTCCCACTAGTTGGTTTATACCTTGCGTGGCAACAAACCAGACACACACTCAAGTCATTATTCTCTTTCCAAAATAAGACACAATCATTATTACATGCATCTATCTTCTGGTACCCCAAACTATGTTTCATCATCATTTTCTTAGCGTTATAGTACATGTCAGGCAACTTCTCATCCTCTGGCAACATTTCTTTATTGAGCTTCAGAAAAGCATCAAAACTTCTATGACTTGGACCATGCTTAGACTTTAAGTATAGCATCCTTGTCACAACAGATATTTGGTTTGTTTTGTACTTCCATTCCATATTCACTCCTCAGAGTCTTTTACAAATTACAAAACTTTTGTGCACTCAGGTTTGGCTCTTCTTCCACATTAGGATTACCATCGTTAAAATAGTTATCCCAATTAATCCCACTAGGCCCAGCTTCCATTACCATATGTTGATACTGGAAAAATTTTGGATCTCTAGGATTGTACTGTCTAAACTCAGTGGGCACCCTCAGAATTGGTTCCCCGTGCTGAGTCCAATTCGTATAGTAACTCATAAACCTCTACGGAACAAATAAAAAGTTACATCGTCGGGGTTTTTCTAACTTAATAGCTGATAATCATTGCACGGACATATAATTGTGCCGTCTTCCACAAAGTCTCGTTGATTCAAAGCAAAGAGAATAAACACGTTCACTCGCTATCTAAACTCTTCAGATACCCTAATCCCACTTGGAGCAATCCTCCGTTGCATCCAACTTCTATCCATCGACACGATATATATCTCTCACTGCCTGTTGAACCAATACAAGTTAAGTTCCAAATTAACCTTCAATTTGCAAAATATATATTGAATAGTAACTTACAAGTGAGTGTTAATCATGGTTAAGTAGGGGTAATTAGGGATGATTAGTGCTAATTAGGGTTAATTAGGGATAATTTAGGCTGATTAGCCTATTCAGTGTTGATCAGTGTAGATTAGCACTAATCAGTGTTGATTAGTGCTAATTAGGGTGAATTCTGGCTAATTAGGGCTGATTAGCCTGATAAGTGTTGATTAGGGTTAATTAGGGCTATTTAATGTCCATCAGTGTTAATTAGGGCTAATAGGGTTGATTAGTGCTAATTACAGCTAATCATGGCTGATTAATGCTAATATGGGCTATTTAATATCCATTGGAGTTAATTAGGGCACGACTGATTCGTGCTAATTAGGGCTATTTAGTGTTGATTAGGGCTGATTAGTGCTAATTAAGGCTAATCATGGTTAATTAGGGATAATTAGGACTGATTAGCCTATTCAATGTTGATCAGTGCTAATTAGTGTATATTAGCACTAATTGGTGTTGATTAGTGCTAATTAGGGTAATTAAGGATAATCAGTGTTAATTTAGGGTGATTAGCCTAATCATTGTTGATTAGTGCTAATTTAGGTAGCACGGACACTGTGCCCGACACTGACAGGGACACCGCGGAGAGGTGTCGGACACGTGCCAGGAGTTGTCGGTGGGGTGTCAGTAGGTGTCAGACACCATACCTCCATTCATATGAAGTATTGGTGCTTCCTAGGTACTAATTAGGGCTACTCAATGTTAATCAAGGTTAATTAGGAATAATCACAGCTGATTAGCCTAATTAGTGTTGATCAGTGCTAATCAGTGTAGATTAGCACTAATCAATGTTAATTAGTGCTAATTAGGGTAAATTATGGCTGATTAGCCTAATCAGTGTAGATTAGGGTTATTTAGTGTCCATCAATGTTAATTAGAGCTAATTAGGACTGATTAGTGCTAATTAGGGCTAATCATTGGTGATTAATGCTAATTAGGGCTATTTAATGTCCATCGGTGTTAGTTAGGGCTACTCAGGGCTGATTAGTGTTAATTAATTTCTAAGCATTGGAGTGTAGAGATTCTGCTGCCCCGTCCGCTATACGTATAGAAAACAAAAAATTTCTAAACGTTGGAGTGTAGAGATTCTGCTGCCCCTTTCGCTGCACAGTGTAGCGTACGTATAAGAACAAAAAATTTCAAAGTGTTGGAGTTTAGAGATTTTGCTGCCCCGTCCGCTACACAGTGTAGCGAACGTATAGAAAACAAAATTTTTTTTCTAAGTGTTGGAGCTTAGAGATTCTGCTGCGCCGCCCGCTACACAGTGTAGCAGACGTATAGAAAACAAATTTTTTTTTCTAAGTAATGGAGTTTAGAGATTCTGTTGCACAGTCTGCTACATAGTGTAGCGGACGCTCATAGGCTCAAAAAAATTTGAAGTCTTGAAGCTGTGCTGTCCACTACACAGTGTTGCGGACGTATAGAAAACAAAAAAAATTCCAAGTGTTGGAATTTGTAGACACTGGAGAGCTGTCCGCTACATTGTGTAGGGGACAGAGAGAACACTAAACTAAAAGTTTCTAAGTGCTGGAGTTTTAAGACTCTGCAAAGTCATCAGTTATATTGTGTAGCGGACATGGTAATAAATTAGCAACGGAATATCCGTCACTAATTCTGTTTTAGGTATTTTAATTTTTTTTATGAAATTAGTGACGGAATAAATGTTTTAACGACGAAATTAACAATCTCAATATCTCAACGGCACGATTAACAATAAAAAATCATCAATTAACAACCTAAAATCATCGATCAATAATTATAATTCTCAAATGCACAATTAAGAACGTAAAATTATAAAACAAATAATCAATGTCCAAATAACACAAAATTGTTCAAAATGCATAAATTCGATGCGATTAATTTGATTTAGGGTTTAATTAGGACTCAGAGTTCAACATTGGGGGAAAGCTTTTTCACAAGTGCTTTGATCAAACACTAGCACTTGAAAACGCATATGCCCTATGTGTTCAAAGATTACAAAGTCCCCCAGATGGAGGTCATGCTACTGCACGAATTTGTTCCAACCCTCTTTGAAACAAATTTCCTCTTGGCCACGCTTCTTCTTGACTTTAACAAGCCATGAACTATTGCGGCTGGTTAAAGTTGCTTCATTTGATCTCATTATGGTAAGCAATCTGCAAAAGGCAACTGGTATGGCTTAACATATTCATAATACAGTAAGACATGTAAGTTTTAACCAAAGATAAAACTTTTAACACACACACGAAAACATAGAGAAAGGGGGATGACCTACGAGTTTTGTATGAAAACCAGACATCATGACCTTGAAGAAGTGTCTAACGACTGAAACGTCCTTGTTCACCGAAGGAGAAGCAATTAGGACGGATTTGTCGCTGGAGGTGGTGCCGTGTCGGGAGGAGGATGGGGATGTCGTTGGAGGTGCCGCGGTGTTGAAGGGAGGACGGGGCTGTCGCCAGAGGTGGCGCGGTGTCGGGGGGAGGACGGTGGTGTCGCCAGAGATATGGGTTGCCGTAGAGGGGGTTGCGGGTGGGTGAGATGTTCGAGACAGGTAGAAAAACTGGAGGAAGAAGAATGGACAATCTGATTAATATTTAAGAAGATTTTTAGAGACGTGTTGGAGTTGTAAACTGTGCAGAGATGTCCGCTACATTGTGTAGCAGACACAAAGAACACCAAAAGTTTCTTTCTGTAGAGCCATCCGTTACATTGTGTAGCGGACCCATAGAACTCCAAAAAATTTCTACTTTGCAGTGCCGTCCACTACATTGTGTAGCGAACATAAAGAAAACAAAAAAAATTCCAAGTGTTGGAGTTTTAAGACTTTACATAGCCGTCCACTTCATTGTGTAGTGGACATAAAGAACACCAGAAAATTTCTAAGTGTTGGAGTTGTAAGACTCTGCAGAGCCATCCGCTGCCTTGTGTAGCGGACATAAAGAACACCAAAACATTTCTAAGTATTGGAGCTGTAAGACTCTACAAAGCCATCCGCTGCCTTGTCTAGCGGACAGAAAGAACACCAGAAAATTTCTAAGTCTTGGAGTTTTAAGACTATGCAGAGCCGTCTACTACATTGTGTAGCGGACATAAACATATTGCACTTTGTCCGCTACACTATTTAGAGGGGGCAAATAAAAAAAAACTTAAACTTAGATTTGATGGCTCTCATAGGTCCATCAGAAATAAAATTTCAGTCTTCAGTCGAAAGATTATTAGAAAAAAATTATTACAAATGTCAAACAAACTTGATGGCTTATACAAAGAATTAAAGGTCCACTGTATCTTCTTCTTCCTCATCTTCGGCGTCATCTTCTTCCTCTTACCCCCTGGACTTATCCCCAGTGCCTTGTAATAGTTTCGCTTGTCATGGTTGGTCATTTTGTTACACAATACACACCTTCTCAGCTTTTTAGGTTGAGTTGCCTGTTCAATAGAGCTCTCTATCCAGGTAGATCTCTTGCCGCCTTTCGTTTGCGATATAATTGGATCCAAAGGCTGGATATCATTGTCGTCCTCCTCCCCCAGCTCATCATCTTCTGATCCCATTGTAGGCTCGGTGTTAACCGCATTGCTAGCTAAAGCTGCTTCAAACTGGTCGATGATGGGCTCCTGCGGTTGAGCTACCTCGAGGAGATGTTTATATCCGGTCATTGTAGCAACACCCTTTTATGGACAAACAGGTAAACATTGTGATCAGATGATTGTATCGCAACATCTCTGATTCTTCAAAGTCAGTATACAGATGCTCTGGAAAGGCAATGGTATCATACAACCTGTTTGCACCTTTCGTCCACTGTGGCACGACATATTTATCAGGGATTGCCCTGATATTCTTCTGGGTGAAAAATCACAGAATGTGTCTACACAGGATTCCATGGAACTCAAACTTCTTGCAAACACATGTCACCAAATTTGTCAATGTGTCGTGGCTCACCGTATACATTCTGCGCAGCTTCTCAGGGACGGGTCATTCACGAGCGAATAAACCTTGTACTCACGCGTAGACTTTTCTGCCACCTTGTTTATACTGTATCGACCCGATTTTCACAGCTCTACTTGGTATAGCAGGAAGATCTCCTTCGTATAGACTTCTGCACCGTTCAGCTCCAACGGGGTCTCAAGCAACCTTCTTCTTTGTTTGTACGTGCTTGCAAAGTCTGCAGCCCTTTCTTTCACGAATAACGAGGCAACCGCTTTTTGTGCGGATGTGACGAAACTCTTCAAATTGGTAGCTGTACCCACATAACTATCGAACCAGGCATTCATAGATTCACTCCTGCCCCGTTTTCATGCCCGCAAAAAAATACCTTCTCGTGTAAACGCCAATCCATTGCTCTTTGAGCTCGTACAAGTGCTGGAGCCACTCGTTGTCTTGCAATGAGTAATCCTCAACAAGCTTTTCCCACCTCTCCTTAAATTCCTCAATCGTTAATGACTTACTAACGCATTTTTCAAAGTCCTGTTTAAAGTCTGGATACTTTGCATACACGTGATGCAAACGTTCAGGGTATTTGTTGCTTATGTGCCAAGTGCACAAGTTGTGTCGAGTATCTGGGAAGACGGTAGCAATAGCCTTCTTCATTGCCAAATCTTGATCGGTGATGATTACTTTCGGTGCTTTGTTGTTCATTGCTTCCAGCCATGCCCTAAACAACCAATCAAAAGAACTCTTGCTCTCGTCCCTTAACAAGGCGAACCCGAACAGGATGGAGTGATAATGATGATTGACCCCCGTGAAAGGAGCGAACTGCATCGAGTACTTGTTGGTACGGTATGTGGTGTCGAACACGACATCCCCAAAATGCTTATAAGCTAGCCTCGAACGACCGTCGACCCAAAAAATTGTACTAACTCGATGCTCGTCATCAAGTTTATAATCGAAGGTAAACTGCGGGTCCTCCATCTGCATCCGTTTCAATAGGCTCATTGTGGATTGAGCATCATTGAGGTCATACGCGGCTCGTCTATGGGTTCGGACCGCGTTACGAACGTCTGTCGTGTTAAAGTTTAAATTTTGAATTCCCCTAGCCTGTTCAGCAAGAACATTAACTATGTCGGTAGGTCATATCCGCGCATTGCTCATTGTGTGAATTAGGCTCCTTGCGACCTTACCCATCTTCTTGTGTTGATGCATCTGACTCACCTTAGAAAGGGTTACTAACGGGTGATTGTGTGCCAGTTCCAGGCTGGTAATAAGCCAATGATCTTACTTGGGTTTATAGCTTACGAACATCTTGACCTGGCAATTTGTGCGCGCAAAGCAGTCCCGTCGTCTTCTATGCGAATATCCTATTTCATCATCACTGTCATCATTGCCTACGTGTGTCTCATTTTGCTGTGAGTTTCTGCCCCTATGACACTCGTATAAGCGAGAGCATATCTTTTTTGTTACGTTGCTTGTTCTTGTAGTCTTTATTCTAATGCCAAAACCAACCCTCAATGAATACGCTCGAAAATATTCTTCAGCTTCTTCCAGTGTTTGAAACGTTCATCCTAGATACGGATCACTACAGGGGTGTTAGAGCTCGACACGAAATCAGACATTGTGAAACAAGACCTATGTAGAAATAGACTACGCTTAACAATCAAATGGCATTTCTAACTAAAAATATTACCTCAAAATTATCTTGGCGAATAGACCAATTTAGGATGACAAATATACCGTATACATAATCTCAAAAGTGTCTCCAATTTAACAATTATTAATTTACTGAACATAACAAATTAAAATTACTAAGATAAATAGACAAATTAATCATGCCAAAATACAACAAACATATCTCAAAAAATTTAAATTTAAATAGGATACTTTTTTTGAAGTTAGCGAAGCTCAAAAAAATTGAATTTAACTATAATGAATTTTTTTTAAGTTAACAAATTAATTTCTAGAACATCACAAATTGAGGAATAGAGTAACAAATTTCTAGAACATCACAAAAAATCTATACTTTTTTGTCCAAAAAAAATTATACTTTATCAGTCAATCCATAAAGAAAACTTCACCATTCACAAACTTACCTTGCTTGAGTAAAGCTTGAAGCAAGTGTTACTCAAAGCTTGAAGGGAGCTGAAAATGGAAGCAAGTGAGTCTGAAGGAGAAGAAAATTGTGCTGAAAGAGCTGAGAATGTTTTGGGAATAGGCAATACTGTCCGCGATACTGTGTAGCGGACAACATTGGCGGAAATTTTGACGTGTGCAGAAATAAAGGTACAGAAATATATGGAAGTGTGTCAGTTGTGTTAGTCAAAAGTCGTCCGCTACACTGTGTGGCGGACTACTTTTTGACTGTCACATGCCAGGACAAAAAAGTTGTCCGCCATACAGTGTAGCGAACGGAGGAGGAGGGACAGTCTGGTAAAAAGATCCGTCCATTACATTAAGTAGCGGACGACTGACAGCTTTTGAAAAAAAAAAATGGAACGGTTAGATCACGCTAGCAAAATCTCCTATTTTGTTAGTGCTATTTTGCTAGCGCTATCAACGGATCAGCTCCCATATATATATATATATATATATATATATATATATATATATATATGTGTGTGTGTGTGTGTGTGTGTGTCATATGTATATATGTGTGTATATATGTATATATATGTGTGTGTGTGTGTACACACACACACACACACACACATATATATATATATATATATATACACACATATATACATATGTATATATGTATGTGTATATACACACACACACATATACATATACACACACACACATACGTATATATGTGTGTGTGTAACATTCAGATAATTTTTCGGAACGTTAAACAATCGATCGATCATTTATGATAAGAGAATAATACCTCAAACTTAACCAAATAATATCACAAACGTCAGAGCAACCTAAATTAAATCATACTCCTAATAGGCTGTCATTATCGGAACATCTAAACTAAGTTCGAAAAATTAAATAATGATGTTAACCTGCGCAGGGGTTCTATCGATCAATACTATCTTAAATTCTCTCTCGCTCGGCTCTAATTCAAAATCAGGCAACCTATGGAAAAGAAATCAAAGGAGAGTGAGCTTTTGAGAGCTCAGTAAGGTTGCACAAAGATTTAAAACAACATAATGATACAGACGATTTTACATTCACTGTCAAATGATGATTTTTAAAAGGATTTTCAAATAAAACATAACATTTTATTATAGATGAACGATTCAAACGATTTTATATTCAAGTCAAACTATAACTTTTTCGAAACACTTTTGAACGAAATCTTTATTGTTTAGATATAAACATAGGGACGAGTATTAACTCAGTCCCTCAATTAACAGTTATTCAAAATACTTTATGCATAATAAAAATTGGAATAGAAAACGTTGAACATGAGCAGAACACTATAACAAAGCCACCCCGGTAGTGCTCAATACACTTTACATATGCATATGTACACTATCTAGTCCATATAGGTACTAGTATAACCCAACCAACAGACCATCCTTATAACTCCCAAATTACTAACTCATGTCAACATTTAGAAAGAGTAAATACAATTGAAAATGCTTTATAATGTGCAATTAATAAACATATCAAATGAACAATGAATTGCAAGATGAGATGAAACAGAGATAAGTACAACTCAAAAGGTTTTACGATAGTCAAACCAATAAACATATGGGAATGAAGCAGAATTTCAAACGATCACTATAAGGCTCAATTTAGGGTTTCATAGGCAATTTAAAAACATCTTTATATTAATAATAAAAATCAACAATCAATGTATTCTAAACTATTGTTTTAAATATTTGAAAATAGAATAACGAAATGGGGTTCAGATAGAATTCCTTACCTCGGTCCAAGTTAAGCAATGCTACTAACCTCGATCCAATTAAGTCCTCTAAAATAATCTAAATTGGCAAATTCATTTATTAGAAAATAATCTACACTACTATACTATAAACCTAATAACAACAACCCATTCCTAACTCTCACTCCAAAATCGCTCAACTCAAAGCGAGTCTCGAATGTGGCCAACCTACCCGAAAATCTCGTACACTCCTTAACGCATAACAATGCTCCAAGGCCATAATAAATTATTAAAAAACACTTTTATAGCTTAAAACTTTATAAAAAGTCAAAATATAAATTTTCTAATTTTTGAATTAAAATAATTTCTTTAAATGCAATAAAAACCCATAAATTGCCAAAATTGCTTCTACCAAAAAATAAAGTTCCATAATTTTTTAACAGCTTTAAAATATGTATAAAAGTTATAGAAATTTAAATCAAAAATTAAAAGGCATTAAAACTAATTTTAAATTATTTGTTTTGCTAAAAATAATGCGGTACGGAAACCATGGAAAATCAACTCCAAAAATCATCAAATTTAAATTGAGTCTTATTTATACCATAAGGACTTTACTATAATTTTACCCAGAACATATTCATGGTTTATGTCTCCAAAAGAATTTTACAATTCCAAGTTTACAGAAAATATTAAAAATACATATGACTTCAGAAAATTATAAACTTTTACCAAAATTTCTAATATGGTCTAACGTATTATACTGAAAATTTTCACTTGCTAATGATAAGCGTGCGTTAACATATGTACGTATCGATATAACGCTAACCCAAATTTACCCGTTCCTACTTTTCTTCTTCTTCCTTAATCTTTAAATCAAGGGCTAATTACACTTACATCCCTGAAGTTAGGTATAATTACAGTCAAGGACATTAAGTTTTGTAACATACCGTGACCAAACACTTTTAAAATGTATCAGCCGTGTTTATTCGTCAGGGTTCCGTCCAAAAAGTGTACTTTTTGTAAAATGTCATCAATATGTATTTTTAAAATGACGATACTATCCCTTATACTATATATACTGAATATTTTTAAAAATTTTAAATTAAGATTTCAAGACTTAATTTAAAGTCACAATGTATCACCTTTGCAAATTAGGATTTTGTTGAAACCCGAATTTGCAAATTAGGGTTTTCTTGAAACCCTAATTTTCAAATTTTGATCTTTTCTCTCTCTCATTTTCGGGGACCAATCTCCTGCCGGCGTCGCCTCCATCACCGGCAACGTTGCCCACATCGCCGGCGACGTTGCCCTTCCTCTTCCATATGTTCTCTCTCCCCGCACCTCGCCCTCCCCGCGGCAGCCCCTTCCTTCGCCCCACACCGGTAGCGCCTTCCCTCGCCCCACGACGGCAACACCTTCTCTCGCCCCACGACGGCAGCACCTTCCTTCCGCCGACCTAGATCTAAAATAAAAAGACGAGAGAGACGACCTTGATCTGGACATGGACATGGTCGCTGCATCCCCTTCTCTCCGCCAGCCCCTTCCCAACGACCTAGATCTGAATTGAAGAGACAGGAAAGACGACAATACCTGAGGCCTGCGACCTGCCGAATATGCACATGGTCACCCCGCATCTCCACCGCTGCTGCATTGTCTTTGAAGCCCACAGTGAAATGAAGAGACGAGAGATGGAGAGAGAGAGAAAAGAGATGAAGAAAATGGTATTTTAATTTTAATTAGGGGCAATTCAGTCTTTTCGTCAAAACCTTTACGTATTTTTGTATTTCGTTTGGTCAATGGATATAGGTGTAATTTGTCCAAACTATTGTCCTTACCTGTAATTATACCCTAATCTCAAGAACATTGGTGTAATTATCCCTTAAATCAAAGACTCACATCAACACAAGTCTCACTCAAACCGACTCACCAACCTGTAACTCACCTTATTTACCAAGCACATACACACACACACACACACACAAGCACACAACACTTACACTCACATATACACACAACACACAACACACACACACACACACACACACACACACACACTTTAACACAGATGCTACCTCACGGCAGTAGTTGGTTCCCTTCTTCTCCATACCCAAACACACATACACACCATTTTACACACCCAGTTTTTCACACAAACACCCACACACTAACACCTTTCATGGACAAGACACACATGTTTACAATATATACACTCAGGCACTCAACAACACACACACACACAAACTTGTTTACACCCATACAACACACTTTCACACACAAACTCTCAAAACAGCACATCATCTTCTTCCCCTTCTCCCTTTTTATGCACACAGCTCACACTTAGCCTCTTTCCCTCCCACCTTGCTGAACCCATTTCACTCACACAGGTTCATGTATTCACCTTACATCCCAAAATACACAGCAACACACCCATATATTTATATCAACCATCATCCCACCACCTATTGATGTTCGCAGCATGCCAACATCACCCCAACAATATAAGATTACGCATGCAAATAGGATTTTGTGAGTTCGGTAAGTGGTATCTATTGGCAAGGATCCCTCCCTCACTTATTGCCTCAATTTCCTGGCTTTTATCAGGTTCAACATACAACCCATCTAAGCCTCTTGTTTTAAATATCCTTGCAAGTTATGCTTCTGAATTTTCTGATAGTACATACCATTCTACGCTCCGAGTTCCCTGGTAGGATGCTTAACCATGAAAAGTCGATGCACATCCAGATTGACACACGCGAGAAGTGTGTCAGTTAGTGTTGTTGGCCATCAACTACCATGGTTTAGGTAAGTTTACCACAATTCTCCATCGCCCTAAGACTTAGTTCATGCTTACTAATACCTGATCCAATCATATGCATGACTACGGGTTCTATTCTGAAAAAACATTACACCGCAACTTGGGCCCTCATAGCACCAATAGTTAATCTGAACAAGAAGTCCTAGATTGTCATCCTATCATCACACATCAACTCCTAACCTGCATATCTCTTAATGCTTAGCATACCAGCAACTTTCTACCCCGTGAACACAAGATAATGTTTCTTTTGCACGTAGACACACACACCCCGCTAATAGTACACATTTTGAGCCCACTCACGCACCTGCACACTTACACCATCACGGCGGCCAACATGGCTACTCTCCCACTCACTTCTCACACAGCCACATGACTTTCCCCCTCACGCAAACTCACACTCTCGAACGGCAAATCCCAAAACACATGCACAAGATACACTTATACAATTTAAACACACTGGAAAATGAACATAAGTTGGCGATGTCTTACCGAAAAGCTTCACCGGAAAGAATCCCTCGATCTCTCTCTGAACACTACAAGAAAATAGGGTTTTAGCGACGGGGTAATCCGTCGCTAAAAGCCAAAAATCCGTCGCTAAAAGAATTAGTGACGGATTCACCGTCGCTAAATATCCCTCGTATAAAAGCCCGTCACTAATAGTTTAGCGACGGAATTTTTAAATCCGTCGCTAAATATGTCATTTTTACCGACGGATTTATTTTAATTAGCGACGGATATTCCGTCGCTAATTATATTATTTAGCGACGGATTTATATTTTTGAGACGGAATATTCCGTCGCTAAATAACTGATTGTAGGAATACTTTAGCGACGGAATTAATCCGTCGCCAAAAGTCAATTTTTTTTTTGAATTTTTTTTTATTTTTCAATTACTCAGACCTGTAATACAATTTTCAAATCTCAACAACAACGCGCAATAATCAATACAGAAAGAAATATATATAATCAATTATAAAAAAAATTTATAATAAAAAAAATTCATATATGTACAAGCCGGGAACCGGATATAGCCGGTTAGGAGAGGGGAGAAGAGTGCAAGCAGGGCACGGGGGGGGGGGGGAAGCTAGGAACGGGCACGGGAAGGGGCTCATCAGGGGTTCCCGAGTCCCGGATCTGGATCCTGCTGATCCGGGGCCGCCGAGTCCCGGACTGCTGCTCGGACGCCCTTAGCTATTCATACGAGGCCTGCAAAAATAGTGGTTTAACGATATGTTAGGGCATTAATTAACGAAACAGACATTGAGGATAGAAAGAAAAAACATTAACTTAAATAAATTGACTCACATCGATCCGCCGGGCAATATCTGAAATATAGTCACCCGCCCGGTGCGTCTCGTCCTTGTCCTTCTTCCGCACGTGCGTCTGAGTATAGGTCAGAGCTATGACCTCATCCTCCTCCAGATCCGGGTGCTCGACCGCGTTCATGTGTCAGACGATGTCGTGTGGCACCGACCCCCCCGTGTGGTCCTATCCCATTCAGAAAAGCACATGTTTATAAAACAGTGAATAACTCATGCTTAGTCCGATGTCTGTGGAAAATTCGGCAGCACCTCCCCGCATTTCTCCAAGTACACCACATCGATTAGGTGTTCTAACATTCATCTAACCTTGCTCAGGAAGGTTTGACGGATGTTAGAACACCAGATCTGTATGTACCCAGAGAAACACACGAGAACGTGTACCAAATATCCACGACATAGAACATAAAGTATGAGTCAAAATACTATTTTATAAACAATTAGCTTTTCCAAACTGTCCAAACTGGACATCCAAAGGCTCATTACAAGGCATTACCTTGTAATGAGTACCTTTGAACGGGAACTAAGGGTTTCTATGCATGCATGTGTTCAGAAATTGATAAGATATGCAAGAATCTTTCCGAAATATCAAAACTACAGAATGATCGTTGCATATGTTACCAATTCCACATTAAATAGAACTCGTTGGCAACGAGTTGAACCATCTCGTTGCCAATGGACTTCTCAAAACAACAATTAATATAAAGAAGGCAGGGTTTGTAAACAACGAGTAATTGAACCATCTCTGGGCAACATGGAGTAATTATGGGATGTACAAGGGCTAATTAGGGCTAACTGGGTTATTAGGGTTAATTATGATTATTAATTATAGCTGATTAGGGTTGATTAGGACTAATTAGGGTTATTTAGTCCTAATTAGGGTTTAATTGTGCCGAGTAGTGATGATTAGTCCTAATTAGGGCTAATTGGGCTTAATTGGGTTATGTTAGGGCTAATTAATGTTAATGAGGGATAATTTTAGATAATTATAGCTGACTAGGGTTGATTATGGCTAATTAGAGTTATGTAGTCCTAATTAGGGTTTAATTGTGCCGAGTAGTGCTGATTAGTCCTAATTAGGGCTAATTAGGCTTAATTGGGTTATGTTAGGGCTAATTAATGTTAATGAGGGCTAGTTTCGGATAATTATAGCTAATTAGGGTTGATTAGGACTAATTAGGGTTATTTAGTCCTAATTAGGGTTTTAATGGTGCCGAGTAGTGTTGATTAGTCCTAACTAGCGCTAATTAGGCGTAATTGGGTTATGTTAGTGCACATTATGACTAATTAGGCTAACTACAATCAATATGCGCATAATTGGGTTCATTTGGGCTAATTTGGGGTAATTACAGCTAATTTGAATTTCATCTGGTTCTTAGGGTTAATTAAAACTAATTAGGCTCGTTGGAGCTAATTAGGGTTAATTGATTTGGGCTAATTTGGGGTAATTACAGCTAGTGTCGATATGGTGTCCGATACGTGTCTGACACCTCCGGACATGTGTCCGACACATACCGACACGTGTCTGACGCCTTTGGACACGTGTCCGAAGCCTCCGGACACGTGTCTGACGCCCACCGACACGTACCTCCAGACACATCGGCATACGTTAATTTGTTTTTTAAATGTCGGACACCGTCGATCAGACGTGCTGTCCGTGTCTGCGCTAACTAACAGGTATCTCAATCCAATTGGGTCCCATCCTCCGTCAACAATCTTAATTCCGACACCTCATATAGGGTGTCGATATGGTGTCCGATACGTGTCTGACACCTCCGGACACGTGTCCGACGCCTTTGGACACGTCCACGAAGCCTCCGGACACGTGTCCGACGCCCACCGACACGCACCTCCAGACACATCGGCATATGTTAGTTTGTTTTTTAAATGTCGGACACCGTCGATCAGACGTGCTGTCCGTGTCTGCGCTAACTAATAGGTATCTCAATCCAATTGGGTCCCATCCTCCGTCAACAACCTCAATTCTCAATTCTCAAATGCTCAATGCAATAAAAATTAACAAAAACCACACATTCAATCCAATTGGGTCTCATCCTCCGTCAATAATCTCAATATCTCAATGCACAATTAACAATCTAAAATCATCAATTAATAATCGCAATTACTTCAAATGCACAGCTAATAACCTAAAATCATCGATCAATAATCACAATTCTAAAACGCACAATTAACAACCTAAAATTATCAAACAAATGATCAATGTTCAAATGGGAAAAAAATGTTCAAAATTCACATATCCAATGCGCTTGAATTATTTCAATTTAGGGTTCGATTGTATTAGGGCATTCAATTTAGGGTTCAATTACTTCAATTTAGGGTTCAATTAGGGGGTTCTATTGATTCAATTTAGGGTTCAGTTGATTTGAGGCATTCAATTTAGGGTTCAATTAGTTCAATTTAGGGTTCAGTTGGATTAGGGCATTCAATTTAGGGTTCAATTAGGGTTTGGTTAGATTGGGACAATCAATTTAGGGTTTAATTAGGGGTTCAATTAGTTCAAATTAGGGTTTGATTCAATTAGGGCATTCAATTTAGGGTTCAATTACTTCAATTTAGGGTTCAATTAGGGGGTTCTATTGATTCAATTTAGGGTTCGGTTGATTTGAGGCATTCAATTTAGGGTTCAATTAGGGTTCGGTTAGATTGGGACAATCAATTTAGGGTTTAATTAGGGGTTCAATTAGTTTAATTTAGGATTCGATTCAATTAGGGCATTCAATTTAGGATTCAATTACTTCAATTTAGGGTTCAATTAGGGGGCTCTATTGATTCAATTTAGGGTTTGGTTGATTTGAGGCATTCAATTTAGGGTTCAATTAGGGTTCGGTTAGATTGGGGCAATCAATTTAGGGTTTAATTAGGGGTTCAATTAGTTTAATTTAGGATTCGATTCAATTAGGGCATTCAATTTAGGATTTACTTAGGGTTCAATTATGGTTCAATTACTTCAATTTAGTGGTCGGTTGAATTGAATAAACAATACAGAGGCTTTCTTATCCTGATGTCATGCAATGGCCCATAATCTATGACCTTTCAGCGTCACCATGATCTATATCGGTGTTACAGACTAACTACCGAATATGGTTTTCTTCCCTACCTCGTCAAGAATTAAGGAAAATTAGAGATAACAAGTTCAAGTTCTTCAATAAGCCAAGATCCGTCTGAACAACAAAGTGAATGACATCATAAATAATTCAGATAATTTAGGGCAATTGACAAATTAACAAAAAATTGAACCTAAATTGACATACAAATCTAAATAATTCATATAATTTAGGGCATGTAACCTAAATTGAAGACAAATTAACAAAAAATTCAGATAATTTAGGGCAATTGACATACAAATCTCGAGGTGGGTACGACGGCGGCGGCGTTGGTGGTGTGGCGGCAGTGGTGGTTTTCCTTGCGCGGCGACAGTGGAGGGCTTTGTGGCACGACCGGAGTGCAAGGCTTGGTGGCGCGGCATCGGGTGGGGGACGGGAGTGTCGCCGGAGCTGGGTCGCCGTAGAGAAGGGTCGCCGTAGGTGAGAACGGCGGTGGGTGGGTGGGAGCAGAATTTCAGAGAGAGAACGGGGAGAGAGAAAGAAACCAGATCTGTATTTAAATGGAGGATCTTTAGCGACGGAATAACACCGTCGCTAAAACTCCGTCGATGAATGTCTTATTATAAAGACTTTTGCAACAGAATTTTTAGCGACGGTTTTATTCCGTCGTTTAAATAATTTAAAAAAAAAACTCAAAATTACTAATTTTATAAAAAATATTTAGCGACGGTAATTCCGTCGCTAAAAGTCCGCCGTTAAAACTCCGTTGCAAAATACTTTTACCGACAGTGTCTTCCGTCGATAATAGTATTTTGCAACGGATTTTTAACGACGGTATATTCCGTCGCTTAAAGATATGTTTAGCGACGGAATACCTTCCGTCGCTAAAATTCCGTCGCAAAATACATATTTTCTTGTGGTGGAAGCCCTCTCTCTCTCTCTAGGTGAGTGACGAGATGCCAAGAGCCCTTGACGACTGCCTCTTAAAAGTATATGGGTATATATACAAACCCTAAAATAGGCGCTTACCAAAACCAGCCCTAAATTTCTTTAATTCATTTCAAAATTTACCCACTATTTTCTATTATTATAAATAGGTCCAAGATAAATTATTTGCTAGAGCTGTCAAATGGGCAGGGCTTGGGCTGGGGCCGGCCTAGCCCAAGCCCAACGGGCCTCCAACAAAACGGGCAGGACATGGGATAGTGGGGCTGTCAAACAGGCCGGCTAGGCCAAATTTGGGGGAAATCTCGGCCCAATCCAAGGCCTGGCCCTAGGCCCAATGTCTAGGGCCAGGCTCCGGCCCAATTTTTTTTTTTTTGTATTTTCTTATTATTCAAAGTAAAGGCTTTAATTATGGTAATTTTTGTTATTATTTAAGCAAATTGTAATGTAGTACTATGACTAAGATTCTTGTTGTTATGTAAGCAAATTGCTTTCTCTCTCTCTCTCTATCTCATTTACATCTCTCAATTTTAAATTTCTTCTTTCATATACTCTAGGCATGTCCAATATTCACAATTTAACGAACCTAATCTTTATCCTTTTATTTCATTATAAGTCAGATACATCGAAGATAAATGTATTCATAGGCGCTCCTCCTTTTATCCAAGCTTGGGAACAGCTGCTTGTAAACAAACAGGCAAAGTTACCTATTTTTTATATATACGGAGAAATATCTATCTTGCTTGTTAAAATTATATATATATATATATATATATATATATATATATATATATATATATATATATATATATATATGAAAAAAACTATATTTTGTGAAAATTTTATTCTTAAAACATCAGAGAAAGAAAATAAAAAGAAATTACCTAATCATCTGAAAGTACTTCAACATCCGAGTCACTGCTCTTCCTATCATCAATCGGTATCTTGCTCGCGGTATTTCGCATCAAGATAATCCTTCCAACATACACATAGCTCGAGCGACTCGGGGTTAAGACGACTCCTCCTGTCATCCAAAACCCTCCCGCTCGCTGAAAATGCCGACTCTGAAGCAACCGTGGAGGCTTGCACTGGCAGTACATCCCGTGCAATTTGGGATAAAGTTTTATACATGTTTTGATTTTGTTTTCAAAAATTTAACAAATTAAAATTAACCTGTTCTTGCATTGATAAATCAGAATAATGATCAGTATTTGAATATACACCAATCTCATTAAAAGAGGAAAAAGTAGACGAACCTGCCGAATTAGAAGTACCTTCACCTGGTAGTTGTCTTGCTACTAGATGTTCAAAGCCCTTAAGGTATGGCGCATAATACCTCTCAGCAGTCGATGATGAAGCTCGTCCGCGCACGTCAGCAGAATTACGATAGAGGTTGAACAGTTCCTCAAATGTCTTGCTCACTTTCGCTGTGAGTGCGGTTGTGTCCTCTAGTGGGTAGCACATTAATTTCGATATCTCTTGTATCGAGACGTTCACGCCATGCAACTTTAACCTAGGATCTAAACAAGTAGCCACAGCAAAAATAACAGGCAGTTCACTCCAATATTTATTAAACTTTTTATCCATCACTTTTACTATTTCCTTAAAGGGTCCTATATATCTCCATTTTGTTAACATTGTAGCCATCTTGAGAATTTCTATTACAGCGAGAGGAGAGGTGGGATAGTACGTACCAGACAATAAATTGGTAGACGTGTAAAATACCTCCAAAAATTCAGCTAGGTATGTGGCCATCTGCCATTCCTCTTGAGTTGGCAAGCCGGCTGGGAACAAGGTTAGTAGAAAATGCGTATAGACTTCTCTGTATGCCAGAATGTGTAAAAGCATATGGTATGTAGAGTTCCACCTGTGGACCACATCTGTAACTGCTCTCCTGCGAG
Organism: Escallonia herrerae; assembly: GCA_033070095.1. Lineage (NCBI taxonomy): Eukaryota > Viridiplantae > Streptophyta > Magnoliopsida > Escalloniales > Escalloniaceae > Escallonia > Escallonia herrerae. The sequence goes on from JAVXUP010001134.1 coordinate 67,522, forward strand.
GCATATTATATTCAACACACAACGTTTTAAATTGTTGTGTTCTCGGACTCGAACTATTAACATACGCTGTCATACCCCTCATTTTGACAAGAATATCTCCTGCAGCAGCTAAACCATCTTGAACAATTAAATTAATTATATGACAAACACAACGAACATGAAATAATTTACCAGAAGGTACAGGTTTGAGGCTCTCCTCTAAAGCATCAACAGCAGCTGTATTGTTAGAAGCATTATCAAAACTAATACTCATAATCTTATCCTTTAATTTAAATGTGGTACATGCTTTTAATATAATAGTAGCAATGTTCATTCCATCATGCGGAAAAGGAAAGAGCTCGAAAGCGATGATTCTCTTGTGCATAATCCAATCTGCATCAATCCAATGGACCGTCACACAAGTATAACTAACAAAAGTAAACGAAGATTGCCAAATATCAGAAGTAAGACTAACTTTACCGTCAAATTTATCGAAATAATCGATCAGGCGTGCTTTAGCAGCATTATACTGTCGGAGTGCATCGGATCTAGTTGTGTTTCTATGAACCTTTTTGTACAAAGGTTGAACGTATGTGTTCATATATCTAGAGTGCTTAGCATTATCGGCAAAAGAAAAGGCTTGTTCATCGTGAATAACAAATTCAGCGAGACCGTCTCTTTGCTCTCGCTGATTATAAACAAATAACTTACCGTCAAAAGATAACTGCGTTTGGGTAGGTTCGACGTGGCCTTGTCGAGGTGCACACTGAGGGTAATGCCTGTTAAGATGTCCATTACCACTACCAGACGAAAATAATTTAGCACAGTACTTACATCGAGCTTTTCGGATGCCGTCCACCATAACTTCATCAAAATGATTCCAACACTCGGCTTTCTTTTTTTTTCCCTTTTGGACTTCTGGCTCATTACCGGAGGCATTGCTCGGCCCTTCTTCATCATGACCAGGCATAGGGTTAAGATTATGCCACGGAGTAGTAGCTTCGCCAACCGAGCTGCGTCCTTGACTATAATGCGGGGGGTCTTGATCAGGCGTGTATTCAAGATCTGGAATGTTTTGATTGAACTCCCAATTGGCTTGGGTATCTATCATACAGCCTGTACTCATTCGTCCAGGAACGAATGGTTGTGGTGGTGCTTGGATTGGTGTTTGTGATGGCCGTGGTGCTGGCGCTCGTGCTGGTGGTGGTGTTTGTGATGATGATGATGTTTTTCGTGATGATGATCCACGCTTCAGTTTCTTCAGTAATCCAGCCATATTTGACGCTAAACTTTTTTACTAGATTGGAAAATAAAATTAGTAAGAGTAACTAAATACACAAGTATAAGAGCAGTAATTAGAAATAACAATTAAAAGAATTAAAGAGTAACATATGAATCACTAAGGGTAATTTGAATTGGAAAGAGTTAGTAATTAAAAAGAATTTAGTAATAGTAATTGATAAATATAAATTCACTAATTACTAATTACTAGACAAAAGAATTAGAGAGTAACAAATTAATAAGAGGAGCGGTTAGTAATTAGAATTTAGCAATAGTAGTAATTAGTAAACAAGAGTAATAATTAGCAAGAGTACTAATTAGTAAATAAGAGTAGTAATTAGTAAGAGTACTAATTGGAGAGGAAAATAGTAGCAAAGCTTGTAGAAATGTAGAATGTTTATATAAGAGAGGTAAGAAGATTGGTGTGAAAAATTAGAGAGAAATGGTGTGAATTTATAGATTTTTGAAACTTCACAAAAGACCAAAATATCCATAAAAACTATCTGTTTATAGTTGTTGGGGAGGGTAAGAGTGCAAAAACCCTTAAAAGAGTTAAAAAAATTAAGTTGGACCAAAATACCCTCCAAACTAGGCGTTATTTTGCTGTTGGGGGTAAAAGTGGAATTTAGGGGGGAAAGGGGGAAAATTTTGAATTTGAAAATGGTGGATCCGGGCCGGGCCGAACCCGGGCTTCGGTTCTGGCCTAACCAAACCCAGGCTTTTTCGGGCCGAGCCCGGGCTTTTTTGTTGGATTTTCTGGCCTGGTCCAAGCCCAGGCCCAAAGCCCTAATATATAGGGCCACCACTGTTCATGCACGGGGCCGGGCCAACCCGGGCCAGAAACGGTCCGGGTCGGGCCAGCCTGCGGACCTCCCGGTCTTTTGGACAACTTTATTATTTGCTATAACTTATGTGTTTGAATTTTTTTTGTGGGTTTGATACGCTACCCCGCTTCCTTATTGGGTGCTAAAAGTCGCTAAAAAGATATCGTCGTTAAGTAAAAATATCATCGTTAAAAGCTTACCCAAAAATTTCGGTCACGCTAATCACTAAACATCTAATTCGCCCCTAAAAGTATATTGATGTTAAGAAAGAAAAATTTTCGTCTCTGAAGTTCCAAACAAACATATATAGATGGTAACTAAAATTTCATCGATAAAAAAATATATCCACAGCTAAAATTTCTAATTAGATCCGATTAAGTATTGGGGTGTTACATTCTTCTTCACTTATAAAATTTTCGTCCTTGAAATTTTACATATTTATAATATCGAAACACTAGACTTTCACTAGGTAACTCTCAAACGAAGGTGTCATCGAAACTTACACATAACCTCCAAAATAATGAGTCGAGAGTATCCATAACAGCTTTGAACATTTCACTTACTATACCATTTCGATTATAACCTAGGGTTTCCTAACCTAACAAACCATATATAATTACTCATCCTTGAAATATTTAGTCAATTCCTTTAATCACCCACACATGGATGCCATAAATCAAACGATGTACCTGCTACGCTTTCGGTGTGTACTTTGCTATCAAGCCACTATTATGGTTCAACTAAGGTATTAAAGTTTTTGCTAAAACTCTAAAAATTACAAAACTCAAACTGAAACTTATTTGTATCATAAAATCATTACAGTAATTTTTTCAGAATTTATTAAGAGTTTTTTAAAGGCTCCAAACTAATTTAGAGGCACTGACATTTTAAAAAATACTAAAAATATCAAAGAATATAAAAAAAATCTGAAATTTTAACAGTAATTCGAATATTTTCCTAAGAATATTTTTGTAAAGTTTTAGCATTTTTGGACAATCGCAAGATACCCAACAGATACAAATGTTCACGCACAGTGTACACCTTTATTGTTAGACCCATTACTGTTGAACCATCTTCTTCTTCTTTTTCTCTTCCGTACAAACCTAGAACACACTCGGTTCACATACACAGCTGCCCAACACGTCATTTTCACCCTTAACACACTACATACGCCACACTTTCACACGCCAAAAAAAAAAAAACACCCATATACATTCTTGTACACACATATTACACCCACACAATACAGACACTCTCACGAATAGACATAGCAGCCACCTTCACACACCTCACAACCCCACTCACACACCTCACAACCCCTCTCACGCATTCACTTGTGCACACACCATACACCCACTTCCTCTTACTTGATCTCCAGCAATATCTAACTCCAAGAATCCCATATGAACACACTGATTTCACAAAGCCAAGACCCACATGTGTGTTTGTCTGTGTATATATATAGATGTACAAGTCTATGCACACAACCCATTAAGAAACCAATAGACACACGGCTAGAAGACAATACCTGGACCATAATCCCTGCAGAAATTCTCATCACCTTCAAGCTCAACCATTTTTCAACTTTAGCGCCGCTCCTTTGCCCGATAAATCTGGTGTTTTTTTTTTAGTTGGTTTCTTTCACTCATTCTTACACACACATGCCAGAAAAGGAAAAAAAAACAACACTTCAGACCCATTTCAGTTTCCCCTTCTTCCTCTTTTCTTTTCAAACTTTCCCACTCACCCCATTTCACACCAACGCAGCACCTTGCTGCTGCTTCTCCCTTCTCTTTATTTTCTTGACACATACACACATATATAGATAAACACACACCACACATATATACACAGCACTCAAACATTCATGAACCCTCCATTTACACGCCCAGTGCCTAACGGCAGTGGGTTTTATATCCCCTTTATTTTCATCAAACTCACACACATGTACATGCAAACATGTACACCAAACACTACACTCAGCTTGTACCCACAGGCCACAAACACCACTGAACTCACACCAAACACGGTTATGACAGCCTTGAACCCATTCCATCACCAACACATTATACTGTAAATTGCAGTACCCACTCCCGTGAGGCAGTGGGTCTCCCTCTTCCTCTCTTTTGCACTCACTACCTTCATTTTACATCCCACGGTTCTATTACCGCAGCCCAAATTCTCACCCACAAACCTCCCCCTATTTACATCCATGAATCCATGATCTATATATAAATATATACATACATAAGAAACCTAGGATTTAGAGAGGCCTAACCGGAAAAACTTTGCCGGAAAAATTTCCTTGAATCCCTTCTCTGAAACCATATCTCTGTCTCTCTCTCTCGTTATGGGTCTGGCGGCCTAAAGAGTGGCTGCCTAGACATGCTTTATGTATATATACTATATGCTAAGAGAAACCCTAGTTGGATAAATGAAAACCCTACTCACTAAATCGTCGCTAAATCTTCTTATCCAACTTATTAATGCGATATTGTCTAATGACAAACTTTTATGATAAATTATGCATTACGAAAATTATCAACGGTCTATTACGCTATCTTGTTAAACAAAACGTTCCTATTAAGTTCACCACTATTAAAGGAATTTTTTTAATTATTGTTGGTAAACGTATATCGAATGCTAAGATAGATAGTTCGCCGCTAAGACTACAAGAAAACTAAAAGCCCAAAATCCATCGCTAAAACTTTTAGGGACGGATATACCGTCGCTAAAAGTTTTTCGTATAAAAGTCCGTTACTAAAAGTTTAGCGACAGAATTTTCAAATCCGTCATCTAATATATTGCACTTTTTGTGACGGATTTATTTATTGAATAGAAACGGAATGTTTCGTCGCTAAATAAGACTTTTGACGACGGATTCCGTCGCTAAAAGTTAATACAAGAAACACTTTTAGCGACGGAATTAATCCGTCGTTAAAAGTCAATTTTTTTAAAAAAATATTTTTTCTTATTTTTCTATTACCCAGACCTGTAATGAAAATTTCAATTCTCAACAATGCACAATAATCAATACACAGAGAAATATATACAATCAATTATAAAAAATAGTCATGATGTACAAGCCGGGTGGGGGGAGGGGGACACGCTGGGACCGGGCCGGGGGAGGGGGGACAAGCTGCGACCGGGGGGGGAGGGGGGAGAAGCTGGGACCGGGCACGAGAAGGGGCTCATTAGGGGTTGTCGAGTCCCAGATCTGGATCCTGTTGATCCGGGGTCGGCTAGGCATGTCCGGCAGCGGTACCCTGCTGATCCTGCTCCTTGATCAACCTCAACACCATTGTAGCAATGCGTTGGATCTCCTCCTCGTCCAACGGATGCCGAGGAGCCTGCGTCTGTGCAGGGGCAGCGGGGGGTGAGGACGCTTCTATCACGGCACGAGCAGTCGTGCTAGGCAGGCCGCGTATGCGGCCTTTCGGCCGATTGACGACCTCTGGCGTATCCAGCCATTGCTTCAACGCCCTAGTACTCGCACCCGTACTAGTGGACACTGATGGCTGTCCGAACTCCCTAATCTGTTCATACGAGGCCTGAAAAAATAGTGATTTAAAGATATGTCAGGGCATTAATTAACGCAACAGACATTGAGGACAGTAAGAAAAAAATTAACAACTTAATTAAACACATCGACTTACATCGATCCGCCAGGAAATATCCGAAACATAGTCACCAGCCCGGCGCGCCTCGTCCTTGTCCTTCTTCCGCACGTGTGTCTGGTTATACGTCAGAGTTACGACCTCATCCTCTTCCAGATCCGGGTTCTGGACCGCATTGATGTCGTGTGGCACCGACCCCCCTGTGTGCGTCGGATCTATGTTTTATCTGTTCTCGGCCCCCTTCCTGAGCTCTCGAAAGCTCACTCCCTTCTAATGTTCCTTCTGCAGGAAATAACCGTTAGTAAGATTTCGGGACGGACGAGCTTGAATTTCAAAGTAGTTTATATTTTTACATTATTATTTATTTGAGCTGGTTAGAGAACCGTTATGTAATTTAATAAATTAAGTACTTTACTATTATTTTGGGACGATTTGTTAAAACAGTTGATGGATTGTAGTGTTCTAACATGAATGTTGTTTGGGTTATCATTATTGGAAATGAATAAATTGAACAATTGAGGATCCGATAGAATGATTGATTAATGCTCCGGAAATTTCGGCTGTTACAAGGCACACGTCTTGCATGCCCAGGCGCCCAGGCACAAGGTAAACAGTGGCGGCGAGTCAAGAAAGTTGAGCCCTTAATGTTGTCGTGGCGTCATGTATACTGTCCTTTTTTATTATATTTTATACTTCCTTTCGGTTTTTCTTTCAGATCTAGAACCTAATTATCCATCTCATACTCTCGCTGCCCCATCGTGTACCATTGCCACTGCTCCCCTTGCTACTGTAGCAGCTCTCGTCGCTGTCGCCTGCTGCTCCACCATCCGCAGCATCGATGCTCCAGTCGATGCCATTACTCCGCCACAACTGCTACCAACTGTTCTGACCACCACCATATTCGTCTTTCTCTCCCCCTTTCCCTAACTATGCCTTTCTCTCTCACACATAAAACTCATAAAAGAACATTTATTCATCTATGGAACATCGATTCAGTCCAGTTGCGGTTCCGAGTACTGTACCTGTCGACACCATCTTTACCTTTTTACCTTTATTGACATATCCATTTTTTATGTTCATCTAATGCCGTTGAGCTGAACCCATCTCTATCTTTTTCCTTTATTGCTATTGTTATGAAAAAAGTTATTGCCATCTTGGTGAAAGGTAATCAAAACAGAGGAGAACTAATTTTGATGGTTTGCTGCTAAACAGAGGAAAATTTATTGGTGTCGTTATATTCACATGTAATATAGTTTGCTGCCAAGGAGAGAAGAAAAAGAAAAGGGAAAGAACATTTTTTACTCGCCAATTACATCTTATTAAGTGTAATTAATTATGATAAAAAAAATCAATTTTTTTTGGAGCTTATTAACATGTACAAGTTATTAATTTTTGGGCCTAAACCGATCCGTTCAACCCATTGAAACCGAACCGTTCAACCACGTTTGATTTTTTTTTTTCAAACCGAGGGTGAGGGTGATTGGTTCGGTTTAGTATTCAGCCTCCAAACCGAACCATATTTACGCCTACCTCCAACGTCTCCAACTTAGACCAAACCTTTTGACAAATGAACCATCTCTGGGACTAAGTTTCTTACTTCATTAACAAATTATAGGTCTTTGAATACATTGGTGATAGGATCAAATAGACTGCATGGAGTTCTTCCAAATTCCGTTGGGAATCTGTCCACTACTCTCGAATTGCTTGACGCAACCGGCTGCCATATTAACGGCATGATTCCAAGCGAGATTGGTAATCTAAGTAACTTGGTGATTTTGGCTCTGGAAAATAATGATTTGACAGGATCAATCCCTGAAACTATTAGGAAAGCTTCAGAAAATCCAACCGCTGCAAGTGTATGAAAATGCGATACATGGGTTGATACCCGACAATATCTGCAAGTTAGCAAACTTGGCGGAGTTGAATTCGATGAATACCAAGCTTTATGGGTCAATACCAAGCTGCTTGGGGAACCTTTCTTCATTGGGAAGACTTCAGTTAGGCTCCAACGCACTCACGTCTACTATGCCATCAACTTTGGGAAGCCTGAAAGATATCGTCCTCCTCAATTTGTCCTCAAATTTTCTAAGTGGTCCTCTGCCTCAAGAAATTGGCAGCATTGCTTCCATTGTAGAGCTCCAATTATCAGGAAATCTGTTCTCAGGTATCATACCAAGTTCTATTGGGGAACTTCAAAATTTGGTTAACCTCTCCTTCTCAGGGAACAGATTACAAGGCCCTATACCTGAATCATTTCCTGATTTGGTAAGCTTGGAGTCTTTGTACCTATCCCTCAACAATCTTTCCAGCACGATACCTAAGTCATTGGAGAAACTTTTGCATTTGGGCTATCTAAACTTTTCATTCAATGAACTAAGTGGTGAAATTCCAAATGGAGGACTTTTCAACAACGTTACAGCTGGATCATACATTGGGAACTGGGGAATTATGTGGAGCGGCATAATTCCATGTTAAGGCATGTAAGACCAAAATTTTCGGAGTCTAAATCTTGCCATCTATCACGTTGATAACTATTGCAGCTGGTATTCCAATTTGGTTGCTTAGACGACAAGCCAGGAATACACATCTTCTAGTTCAGGAAAATTCACCGCTTCATTCTTTCAGTAAGAGGATTTCTTACTACGAGATTCTTCAGGCAACAAACAACTTTAGTGAAAACAATTTAATTGGGAGGGGAAGCATTGGCCTAGTGTACAAGGGGATATTCTATAATGGGATGGTTGCTGCCGTAAAGGTTTTCAATCTACAACTCCAAGCAGCGTTCAAGAGTTTTGAGGCATAGTGTGAAGCAATGCGCAACATTTGCCACCGAAATCTTGTTAAGGTAATCAGCAGTTGTTCCAACCCTGATTTCAAAGCCCTGGTGCTAGAATATATGCCGAATGGGAATCTTGAGAAGTGGCTCTACACTCACAACTATTTCCTAGATATTGACCAAAGAATCGGAATCATGATAGATGTTGCAGCTGCACTAGAATATTTGCATCATGGTTATTCAACCCCTGTGGCGCACTGTGATTTGAAACCAAGCAATATCCTTTTAGATGAAGACATGGTCGCCGGTGTAAGTGACTTTGGCATGGCAAAGCTCTTAACTGAAGACAAGCCAATGACACATATTAAGACCCACTGTAGTATTGGGTATATGGCACCAGGTACGCTTTGACTAATAGTGTTTCTACAGCAATTCATGGAATACGCGCTCAATTCCAGAATATCATAACATCATGCGCAGGAGGAAAAAAGAAACAAAAAAGGAGAAATTCGTTATTATTAATAGCCTTTCTCATAATACCTATTAGCATATAAGCTATGAAACTATATGAAGGTTCGAGATTCAATCTTTTCTGTACCATATTTCTAGTCCTTGAAGTTAACTGAAGTACTCCATTAAACAAATGGACCCACTAAAAAATCATAGGATCTTAAATAGACTTGCGCATGCTTATGTGATCTGTATTCATGTTCAACATTAAACAATTGAATCGTTCTTATCTAACTGATTCAGGTGTAAATGTGTACTATTATTGCAGAAAACGGGACGGCAGGGATAGTGACCACTATAGGGGATGTTTACAGCTATGGGATTCTTCTGTTGATGGAAACATTCACAAGAAAGAAGCCCACAGATGATCTATTTGTGGGAGAACTCACCATGAAAAAATGGGTGTCCGAGGCATTCTCTAAAGCAGTAATAAACATTGTGGATGCGAATTTACTGACAGGAGAAGAGGATAGGATTCATGGAAATAGCACTAAACTGCACAGCAGATTCACCGGACGATAGGATTAACATAAAAGATGTCGTAGGTAGGCTTACGAAAGTTAGCCAATGCTTTAAGGGATTGTAATGTGAGGATTGAAGTCGGGCTGTCATTGTCCTGAACTGCTGCTTCTATCTAGTATTCGAAAAGACAGTGAACTGCCATGTGGAATTTTTCATAATCAGATGCTATCTCATACATCAAACTGGCTGTCTGCTAATAATCATGAGAAGTGACTACGAATGAGCTGCTTATGCACACAGTTACTACTAGTTTGCGCAATCCAAAATTAATCTATCAAACTCGGTGGATCAACAAGTGAATATGCATACTCAAAACTGCGTAATTAACATCGCTAATTTTCATCGCAAATAAGTAAAAACTATGCCTGGATCTTGGAATCCGCGAGGGGAAAGAAAATGAAAGCAAAAAATAATTAATTTAACTTCTTCTGTGGTTGTATTTGCCGTTTGCTGTTCTAGTTCATTTCAATAGCCCTCCTTTGAAAGGGGTGGAAGTGAGAGGGGTGTGAGAATGGGGTTTGGAAGAATAGGGTTCAGCTGAAACAGGGTAAGGAAGTTGGGGATTTAGTATTTCATGCAACTCATAACAGATCCATTTAAGTTGTCCAATTTCCCATAACGGATCCATTTAAGTTGTCCAATTCCTTAACTATGAGGAAGGTTTAGTGCTTAAATTTGAAATTAAGTTGTCCAATTCCTTAATTATGAGGAAGGTTTAGTGCTTAAATTTGAAATGGAGGACGGAAAATCGCACGCCGCGTATATTATAGAGGGTCATTAGCTATTTTCTTTGAAAATTAAGTACATGAAATCTTCTATAAGAATTGTAATTTCTAAACTTTGTCAATTTTTTTATGGACTAAGTGGTTGTTTTTTCCACAATTTCTTCCACTATGGTTTTATATACTTATTCTATCAACATTTTCTTTTTACGTCGCATTTTGTTCCTAAAGTTAATTTTTGTAGAACTAATGTAACTTTTGGATACATATATGAATTTACAATAAAATCAAAGAATTAATAACATTTTAGCAAATGCCGATATTCGTATCTTTACATGTTGTTTTCATTATTTTTCAATGAACATAAATATTTGAATAGAAATTATAGACTTTTTTACTTGTCGGCGGGTGACTTATGCACTAAATACTTTTTTAACCTCAAATTTCAGCTACTTTATCCTAAGGCCTATAGATTCAAAGTATATATTATAAAATTCCCATAGACGTAGTGAAATTTGAACTAAAGCTGCTTTAGTTCTTTTTGTGATCAAAAGAAAGAAAGACTTTTCTGTTTTCTTTGAACTAAAGCTGCTTTAGTTTCTACAGATTCAACGTGGCGTCCACTTTGTTGGCAAATTTTGACTGAAAAGCCCAAATCTTTTCTTGCCACGTTTTATTCTTAAATCGTTTTAAATTCCTTGAGGCCGTGTACAAAGAAATGTTGAAGTCTTCGTCAATTTGGCCTGGAACAGATGGGTCTTAGAAGAAAATGATAGCTACGAACTCATTTCAGTTCAGATTGTAACATCTCTTTCCCTTTCGCTCTAGATTCCCCTCCAAGAAAAACATCTCTTTCCCTTTGGCTCTCTCTCTCTTGATCTCACTACCCTTCGGACCAGAATTATGTGGAAGGCTGTATTGGCATTAATGTTGGTAGTTCATTTATTGGGGAGCTGCCCAGAAGCATCTATGCTCAACTTGACAGATGGATCAGCTCTTCTGGCCTTCAAAGCTAGTATCACCTCTGACCCCGACAACATTTTGGCAAAGAATTGGTCTGAACAAGTATCGTATTGCAGCTGGATCGGTATTACTTGCAGCAATGGCAGAAGAGTAACGGCCGTGAATCTTCCTCACATGGGTCTTACAGGTATCATTCCAAAGGAAGTTGGCAACCTCACATCCCTTGTTTTCTTGAACATTAGCAACAACAGTTTACAAGGCCATCTGCCTGCTGAAGTGGGACTTTTGCACCAACTGCAATACATGAATCTGCAGTTTAATAAGCTAAGTGGTGAGATCCCATCCAGCTTATCAAGATGCTGGGAGCTACGACAATTATCATTGAAAGGAAACAAATTCAATGGAAGCATACCAGGAAAGATAGGTAATCTATCGAAGCTTGAAGAACTATATCTTGGTGAGAATGATTTGCAAGGTCGGATTCCGCAGGAGATGAGCAATCTTATCAGTTTGACGATATTATCCATTCCGTACAACAAATTAGAAGGTCCAATTCCGGCTGGCATATTCAATATCTCTTCTATGCAGATGGTTAATCTAGCAAAGAACAGCCTCCATGGCGCTCTACCCACAGACATGTGCAACAGTCTCTACAACCTTAACTGGCTTTCTCTCTCTTTCAATGAGATAGGTGGTCCAATTCCAACTAGTTTAGGCGGATGTAAGGGACTCCAGAAATTATCATTATCGTACAATGCATTTACAGGAAGGATTCCAACAGAAATCGGGAACTTATCAAACCTTCAAGTGTTATATCTTGGCAGAAACAACTTGACAGGTACCTCTCCACCTTTGTTGGAACATTTCAATAATATTAGTAAGGATAACGTACTTTGCACGATAAATAGTGATTCAAATAAAAACGTTATAGACCTAAGTAAGAACATACAATTAAACTCAGTTAGTGTGACTACTGAAATTAATTCATACTGCTAATCAAAGACTCGAAGTATGGAAAGTTCACTGCTGAAAACATGATCTTACTTTCAAATGAGAATTGCTAATGCCAATTGTCAACATATTTGCCAAAATTTCCTTTGTCACATCAAGTTACTACTAAAGAGAATTTTGGTTATTTCATATTACATGTTACTCAAGGTACACTAATAATATAATTAGTTTCAAACAACATTTATAAATATTTAATACTCACCAAACTTTACAATTTAGCATTGCAATAATAAAGGTGAATACAGTGTTCTAAAGACAGTTTGACATACATAAAATGTCATGTGAAGTGTATATGTTAGAGTTGTTCAATCTCTTGTAATAAAATTCTATATGATGTATAAAAGTTTATGAAGGGTGAGATAAAAGCTAAAAACTCATGAGGAGTTTGAATTAATACTAAGTGCTATTAACAAAAGTTCGAAATTGGTAACCCAAAAAGGATCATAAAAAGTAAAGAATTTGATGGGAATGAGGTGTGTGTGTGTGTGTGTGTATACATGGGCTAATTACACCTATGTCCCTGAGGTTTGGGGGTAATTACACGCGAGGACACAAAGTTTCAAAATGTAACACTTATGTCCGTTGACAAACGGAACCCTAAAAATTCTAACGGTTTTAACAAAATGACTTCATTGCCCTTATGTTAGAAAGTTATTTTTAAAATGCCATTGTCTCTTTTTAGAAAAGAAAAACCCTAAAAAAAATTTCTCTCTCTCTCTCTTCCCCCACCCTTTCCCCATCCACTTCGCCGCCACCCACACCCCTGCCCTTCGCGGTCCCCCTAGCCCTCCCTCCCCCGGTCACCCCCCACCCCCAGTCACCCCCATCCCCTAAATTGTTGAAGAATCTCCGAGACGGCGTCTCTTGCTTGTTCTTTATCAGCTTCGAAATCATCGCCATGAGGCAGGGGTGAGGGCTCGCTGTTGCCGGCGGCAAAAAGCAGTGTGAAGATCAGCCCTTCGATGGACTGGAAATCGTGATGCCTCTCTTATCACCGTTGGTGTCGCCCACCTCGCCCAATTGAACGGCCGAGAACAGATCTGGCAAAGATGAGAGCAAGAGGGAGATCTGTCTCGTTCGACTGAAACTCCTCCACCCCGTCAGCCCGAGCTCCGCCTGACTCCTCCACCCCATCAGCCCAGCTGGATAAGCACTAGCAGTTCTACGATTGGACATCAATCTCTCCGGTCGCATCTTGAAGATCACGAGATGAAATCTCGTCGCATCTGTAACCTGTAAAAAATCGCGGCGATCATGAGGGAGGGGGCTGCCGATGTGGACTGAGATGAGGGAAGGGGCTTGGGCTATCGACAGCGTGGGGCGAAGGAGGGGGCTTGGGTTACCGGCGACATGGGTCGAAAGAGGGGACCAGGGTTGCCGGCAGCATGGGGTTCAGATCTGAGACCAAATTAAGTTTCCCAACCCTAATTTGAAAATTAGGGTTTTAAAACCCTAATTTGAAGGTTTCAAACCCTAATTTAATTAGGGTTGGATTTTGAAACCCTAACTTTTAAATCAGGATTTGGAATCCTCTTAATTTCAGGATTTTAAAGAAAATTAGGTTTTGAAACACTAATTTGGTATTAGGTTTAAAACCCTAATTTTGTAAATTAGAGTTTTTAATTTTTATACAGTGTATATGTAAATATGTGGTATAAGGGTAGTATTGACATTTAGAAAATACGCATGGATGACATCAGCAAAAAAATACACTTTTTGGACGGAACCCTGACGGATGGACACGACTGATACATTTGAAACACGTTTGGTCACGGAATGTTACATTTTGAAACTTTATGTCCTTGACTGTAATTACTCCTAACCTCAGGGACATAGGTGTATATATATATATATATATATATATATATATATATATATATATATATATATATATATATATATATATATATATATATATATATATATATATATATATATATATAGGGAGCTGATCTGGCACAATGCCCGTCCGCTACATAGTGTAGCAGATGACTTTTTGACCCTAACATTTGTCAGCTAAAAAGTCGTCTGCTTTGCCAAAAAGTCGTCCGCTATACTGTATAGCAAATGACTTTTTGACTGCCAAATGTCACATTTTTCCCTCGTCCGTTCGCTATGCTGTCTGGGGGATAGCGGGGCAGATATACCCAAAAATGCCTTAATGATCAGCTCGTCTTCCTTCTTCAACCTCTTGAGCTCCACTTACCTCCATTTTCAACTCCGTTCAAGTTCAAAGCTTCAAGCTTCAGTCAAGCAAGGTAAGTTTGTGATCTCAAAAGCTTATGGATAGATTGGTGAAGTTTTTTTGTTTATATAAAATTTTTTTGGCATTATTATGTTTGTTGTATTTGACATGCTAAATTAGTCTATTCATTGAAATAAATTTTATTTGTTATGTTCAAGAAAATATATTTTTGTCATTAATTTATATGCCTAAAAAATGTTACAATTTGATACTTAAATGTAATTTTTTTGAGATTATATTTGTTGTATTCGGCATACTAAATTAGTCTATTCATCAAAGTAATTTTTATTTGTTATGTTCAATGTTCATGACTAAAAAATGTTACAATTTGATACTTAAATGAAATTTTTTTCCACACAGGTCTTGTTTCACAATGTCTGATTTCATGTTAAGCTTGAACACCAGTATATGCTATTGACCCTTATCTAGAGCGGACATTTTGAACATTGGAAGAAACCAAAGAATATTTTTGAGCGTATTCGTTGAGGGTTGGTTTGGCATTAGAATCAGACAACTAGAACAAGCAACATAACAAAAAAAATGCTCACGGTTATATGAGTGTCATACGAGCAGACACCCATTACAAAATGAGAAACACGTTGGTAATGATGATAGTGCTGACGAAATAGGATATGCGCCACGAAGACAGGATTTCTTTGCGTGCACGAATTGTAAGGTCTAGATGTTCTTAAGCTATAAACACAAACAAGATCATTGGCTTATTACTAGCTCGGAGTTAGCGCACAATCATCCGTTACTAACGCCTTTGAAGGTTAGTCAGATGCATCAACATAAACAGATGGGTAATGTCGCAAGGAGCCTGATTCACACAATAAGTAATGTGCGGATAGGACCTACCAACATTATTAATGTTCTTGCTGAACAGGTTGAGGGAATTCAAAATCTCAATTTCAACACGACAGAAATTCGTAACACGGTTCGAAGCTAAAACGAGCCGCGTATGACATCAATGATGCTCAATCCATACTGAGCCTACTGAAGCAGCTGCAAATTGAGGACTGGCGGTTTACTTACGAGTATAATCTTGACGACGAGTACTAAATTACCACAATTTTTTGGGTCAACGGTCGTTCGAGACTTGCTTATCAGTATTTTGGGAATGTTGTGACTTTCGACACCACCTACCGTACCAACTAGCACTCAATACCTTTTGCAATCGTTAATCATCATTATAACTCCATCCTATTTTCATCCTATTTGGGTTTGCATTGTTAAGGGATAAGAGTGAGAGTTCTTTTATATGGTTGTTTAAGAAATAGCTGGAAGCCATGAACAACAAAGCACCTACCGTTATCATCACCGATCAATATTTGGCAATGAAGAAGGCTATTGCTACCGTCTTTCCAGATACTCGACACAACTTGTGCACTTAGAACATAAGCAATAAATACCCTAAAACATCTGCATCACATATATGCAAAGTATCTAGACTTTAAGCAAGATTTTGACAAGTATGTTAAGAAGTCGTTAATGATTGAGGAATTTGAAGAGAGGTGGGAAAAACTTGTTCAGGATTACTCATTGCAAGACCACGAGTGGCTCCAACACTTGCATGAGCTCAAAGACAATGAATTGGTGTTTACACAATAAGGTATTTTTCTGCAGAATGAAAAAGACGAGCCGGAGTGAATCCATAAATGCCATGTTCGATAGCTATGTTGGTACAGCTACGACTTTAAAGAGTTTCATCATAAATGTCCAAAAAGTGATTGCACATGTATTTGTGAGAGAAAGGTCTGTGGACTTTGCAAGCATGTATAAACAAAGAAGCAAGTTGCTTGAGACCCCGCTGGAGGTGAATGGTGCAAAAGTCTATACGAAGGAGATGTTGATGCAATACCAAGTAGAGCTGCAAAAATTGGGAAGATACAATATAAACAAGGTGACAGAAAAGTCTAGAAGTGAATATAAGGTTTCTTCGTTGATGAACGACCTCGTCCCTGAGAAGATACGTAGAATGTATATGGTGAGCCATGACACAGAGACAAATATGGTGACATGTGTTTACAAGAAGTTTGAGTTCCATGGCATGTTGTGTCGACATATTCTGCGAGTTTCACTCAAAAGAATATAAAGGCAATCCCCGATAAATATGTCTTGCGGCGGTGGACTAAAGTTGCACGATACCATTTCCTTTCTGAAGCATCTGTATACTGATTTTGAAGAATCAGAGACGTTGCGGTATAATCATCTGGTGACAATTTTCACACGTTTGTCTGTAAAGGCTTCTGCTACAATTGCTGGATATAAATCTCTCATCGATCTAGCGAAATAGCAATATCGCATTGTCGACCAGTTTGAAGCAGTTTAAGTCAGTAATGTGATTGACACTGAACCTACACAGTGATCAGAAGATGATGAGCCAGTTAAAAAAGAAGACAAAGATAACCGGCCTTTGGATCCAATTATATCGCAAATAAAGCAAGAGATTTACACAGATGAAGAGCTTCATTGAACAAGCAACCCAACCTAAAAAAACTAAGAAAATGTGCATTGTGCAACAAAATGACCAATCATGACAAGTGGAACCATTACAAGGCACTGGGAATAAGTCCAGGGGGTTAGCAACACTAGGAAGATGATGATGCCGAAGAAGATGAAGCGGTCCTCTAGTCTACGGACTTTGTTACAATCTTTTCTTAATAATCAACTCTATGGACGTTGTATTTTAATTATAGAGTTTGTAATAATCCTAGAAGTTTATTAATAATCAATTATGATGTACCATTGGTTATTCCCGAATTGTGTTTCCTTACCATCTGAATTTTAATATTGTAGTCTTGCAGTGACTAATTTAGCTTTGCACTTAAAGCGTTGGGCCATCAAAGCTTTAGAGGAAAAAAAAACATTTTGCACTGCCGTCTGCTAGACAATGTAGCGGATGGCCAAGTAGAAACATTCGGTTGCTACACTTAGAAAATTTTTGCCTCTTTGACCAGTCGCTAGACAATGTAGCGGACGGCCAAGCAGACACATTGGGTTGCAACACCCTTTTTGACCGTCCGCTAGACAATGTAGCAAACGGCCAAGCAGAACTATTAGGTTGCAACACTAAGAAAATTTTGGCTCTTTCGACTGTCTGCTAGACAATGTAGCAGACGGCCAAGCAGAAACATTAGGTTGCAACACTCAGAAATTCTTTGCCTTTTTGACCATCTGCTAGACAATGTAGTGGACATCCATGCAGAACCATTAGGTTCCAACACTTGGCAAAAAATTGGCCTTTTTGACCGTCTACTAGACAATGTAGTGGACAGCCAAGCAGAAACGTTAGGTTGCAACACTTGGAAAATATTTGGCCTTTTTGAACGTCCGCTAGACAATGTAGCGGACGGTTTGGCAGTAAAAATCAATCTGCTCAATTATTCGCTACACTATGTGAGGTCGAATGGTGGAAGACCCATCAGGCCTGTCTGATAGACGGTTTAGTGGGCTAATTAAAATCTTTATCCCTTCATTTTCTAATCCACCATCCCATCAACCGATTTCAAGTAATTCACAACAACCACAACACACAACATTCTCAAAAGTAATACTCAACCACAACACACAAAATTCTCAAAATAAATGTAACTCAACCATAACACACAACATTCTCAAATAAAAAACTATAAACACATATAATTTTATTACTTAAGCACATAAAGTTTCCAATATTATTCGGCATCACTTGAAGCCGGATTTACAATATCTCTAACTAGTCTAGGCCATCCTTGATCAATCTGCCAAGCTATCCTATAGCTAAAGTTTTCCATGTCTTCTTGGCTCCAGACGGCCTTCTTGAGGTTCTCAGACCGACAAATATATTCCATGTACATCAACACAAGGACGCTGCAGTCTGCTTGATTATTTTGCATGGGCCTATGTTTCTTCACCTGAATCTCAAGATTCAGCCTTGCCGGTACTCTTTGTCCACTGAGAAAGTGAAGCATGGCACAAAACATATCCTACGGAAGAATAAAAATCACGTATGTTACGCGAGTCCAACATTTACAGTGGGCAAATTAAGAAATAGAAAAACTGTAACAAGAATGAAAATATTACGATAGCTGCCAATTATTCTCTGAAGAGGTCCTTCAGAGGCATCAGGGGAGATCGTTGTGCAGACTGTCAAGAATTGAAATCACCATCGCCCTCAGTTCATAGCACAATAAATACCAGTGGGAGTCCTGTAACAAGGGTACTAGAATGACATCCACATCACAGAAGCTCACCGAATTCGCAATATTCAAGAAAAATACAGTGATCTCCCTAGGTTGCCACCAATGGATCACTGATCTCTTCCCCCTCATGCATCCAACATAAAAACACAGGGATACGCATTTGCCTATCCCTCTCTCTGTGCATAAGAAGCTTGATGTAGGCAGTCATCACCAGATCTTCTAACCAACGACCAGGCAGGAGGGTGGACATTCCATTCCATGAGTCCTCATAACCAACCTTACGGTAGTTCACACCACTTTCTAAGCGTAGCTGGGGGGGTCTCGCTAAACTATCATCGGTGGACTAGGGCATGTTTTTTTAGCTTTAGAGGCTTTAATGGATGACCTTTAAGATAAGAGGGATTGACGGGGATCAACAGGAGGATATTGTCCTCCTTGAGGCTCCTCGAGTATCCCAAGGCCAGAAGTGGAAGATCTCGTCCACGGGACAAGCGGCAGTGACTCAGAGAGGTTAAAAATCGTAAAGACAAAATCTTGTGTGACTTAGTGTAACATCTGAGTCCCTAAGCAAAGCAAACGAGGGCTAACTCCACTCATCCCAATGAGCCATTAATCCCTGGTTCATACCCAAAGGTTGCCCCCAAGCATCACCCATTCTAACTCCCGAGGGACCACTAACTCCCTCGCTCTCCCCTGAAGTCTACCCCGAGCGATCACCCATTCCCTCGCTCACTTGGAAAGGCTACAACGAGGGATAATCCATTTCCCCATCTCATGCTCGAAGGCTATCCCGTATAACAGCTCACAAACTCCCCGCAGCCATGCACCAAGATCTCAACATGGGAGCAAATCGGCTCCCATGGCATCTAACAGATCCATCCGCTCACTCAGTTTCTGGAAGAAGGAAACTGAGGCATTAACATACATCCAATTAGATCATAAGTAACTTTAAACATGAATGAGATTAAATGCAAAACTTAAGAGATAAAATTCAATTAGAAGTCATTAGGAAACTTACAAGCTTGAATGCTCCGCTCATCAATCTGACCCTTCAGCTGGTATTTCTTGCCTCTTTGTTCACTGCACTGGGTTTATTCTTTTCCGAGTGATGCGGTCGTACCAACCCAGATACTGCTCAATGTTGACCATAGGGTCAGACTCTGACATAATGGTTGCCAGAGTGTCTTGCCAAGATTCCCACACACCAAGTTCGACAATGCATAATTTGAGTGCATTCACCTGCCCGAACCATTGAACACTCGATGGGTTCCTATTCACCCTTATGTCTGGGGCATTGGCTGGCAACCATCACAGGTACTCAAACTAGTGCATGGCACGATCTAGTAATTGCCACTCCACGATCTGCCAATGGAACAATAGAGTGTGTTGCGACCCAGAGAGCGTAAACACGAATGACTCTGCCACCCATCCCTGTAAATGTTTGTACAGCACCCAACACATTTGGCCCTGTGATAGCGAGTCAAACACCCCTCGATAGAATACAATCTTGTGATTGGGATCATCTCTCCTCGGATAGTGGCTCTCCCTCCAACTGTACTCCCAAGCGCGCAATCGAGGCAACACATTATCGATTCCCTCCATACGATTAGGTACGTCGACACTAAGGTGTTCATAACACCACACCTGAGAACAAAGACAAATTAAGGTTGTATGGTCAAAATTTATTGTGCAGTGAAAATAAAAAAATATCAAAAATATAATTAAAACGAGTTATATGATATATATACCTGCAACAAAGACATGCACGTATAGCTTTGCAGTCGGGCCTCGTTGCCTTGTGTAATGTGCGATACAAGTATGCAAGTGTCCTTGAACCCCAAGCATACTCCCCAACCTCTTGTGGGTTACCCAACAGAGCTAAATATTTGTATTGAACCGTGTTCTTTGTTGTCATTGGGAATAGAATTGTCCCCATCATTCGGTAAAATCTTGAAGTTTTCTACCAACTACCTCAACTTTATTCCATCACTCCCAAATTCGTTCTCGGGTATTGAACCAAAAGAAGTCCCTGGCGACTCTTTTATTTGTCACGAAAAACCTAGTAGAAGTAATCAGCCGTCCCATAACAGGTAACCCTAAGATCATCCCTACATCCTCTAAGGTTATTATCATCTCTCCAAAAGGGAAGTGAAACTTATTCTTCACCATTCAACGAGAGCACCTATTAAGGTCCAATCAAGTTGCTGAAAAATATTGCCATAAGTAAAAATCCCAAAACCCATTCCATGCAGCAATTTTTTCTGTATTTTGTTCAGCCGCCACTCTCTGAATTGTTTGGTTACTTCTGCTGTGATAAGTGTTGCTCTTTCCTACGAATTAACAAAGACTATTTAAGCAAAGAAAAATGTATACAATGTTCTTGAAAATAAAAAAAATAAACAAAAAATAAGTATCTTACTTGTCCATTCCAGATGGATGTGCTAATATGATTTGTTTGATCATACAATAAGGAGGGATCTTCTGGTCTGGGATTTTTTGCGACTGAAATTATACAGAACCATCAAATTTGGAATTTTATCTCAAACGCTGGAAAATTGCCAACGCTAGCACATGCATATATATATATATATATATATATATATATATATATATATATATATATATATATATATATATCTACACATGCATAATACATAATCAAAATCATGCGCAATACTCATAAACTATAGATTATAAATAAATAAAGCATTGGGTTGTGAACTTACATGATTAATGGAACGATTTACGAAATTCTTGGAAAGATTCAAGGGCTTGAAGACACACAAATCGTAGATCTACTTGCTAGCACCGCTGGGAAGATTTATGAAGAAGAAAAAGACTCACGAAATAAGGGTTTTTCTATATATATATATATATATATATATATATATATATATATATATATATATATATATATATAGGTGCTGATCCGTTGACCACGGGGGCAAATGTGGCTAAGTTGCCCGTGCGATTTGATTGTCCATCCTTAAGGATGGAATGTCTAGAACTTTTTTTTAAAAAAAGGAAACCGTCCGCTACATTGTGTAGCGGACGGTTTCTTTTACCAAAATGCCCCTTGTAACACGTCCACTACGCTGTGTAGAGAACGACTTTTTAACCCTGACAATTGTCAGTCAAAAAGTCATCCGCCACACTGTGTAGCAGATGACTTTTGGCTGACACATGTCACATCATGTCCCCCACTTTGTCCGCTAGATAGTGTGGCGGATGACGTGACAGATATATCCAAAAGTACCATAATTCTCAGCTCTTTTCTATTTTCATCTCCTTGTGATCCACTTGCTTCCATTTTCAGCTCCCTTCAAGTTCCAAGTTTCTAGTGACACTTACTTCAAGCTTCACTCAAGGAAGGTAAGTTTGTGATTGGAGAAATTTTCTTTATGGGTTGAATGATGAAGTTTTTTTTTTTTTGGATGAATATACAAATCTTTTTGAGATTATGTTTGTTGTATTTATTTGTCTATTCATCAAAGTAATATTAATTTGTGATGTTCAAAAAATTAATGTGTTAACTTTAAAAAAATTATTATAGTTAATTCGAATTTTTTGAGATTAGGTTTGTCGTATCTTGGCATGCCAAATTATTATAGTTAAAAAAATTATCTTTCGATTCATCAAAGTAATTTTAATTTGTGATGTTCAAGAAATTAATATGTTAACTTCAAAAAATTATTATAGTTAATTTAAATTTTTTGAGATTAGGTTTGTCGTATTTTGGCATGCTAAATTTATCGATTCATGCTAAATTTATTTTAGCATGCTAATTTGTTATGTTCAAGAAATTAATAACTGTTAAATTGGAGATAGTTTTGAGATTATGTTTGTTATATTTGTCATGCAAAATTGGTCTAATCATCAAGGTTAAGTGTAATTTATTTCTACATAGGTTTTGTTTCATAATGTCTGATTTCGTGTCAAGCTCCAACACCCCAGTAGATACTAGTGATCCGTATCTAGGGCGAACATTTCAAACATTAAGGGAAGCCGAAAAATGTTTTTGAGCGTATTCATTGAAAGTTGGTTTTGGCATTAGAATAAAGATTACAAGAATAAGCAACATAACAAAAAAAATATGCTTTCACATTTCTACGAGTGCCATAGGAGTAGACACCCACTGCAAAATGAGACACACGTTGGTAATGATGATAGTGATGAGAAAATAGGATATGAGTGGAGAAGACGGGACTGCATTGCGCGCATGAATTTCAAGGTCAAGATGTTCATAAGCCATAAATCAAAACAAGATCATTGGCTTATTACCAGTTTGGAATTGGCACACAATCACTCGTTAGTAACCCCTTCGAAGGTGAGTCAGATGCATCAACACAAGAAGATCGGTAATGTCGCAAGGAGCCTAATTCACACAATGAGTAATGCGCGGATAGGACCTACTAACATTGTTAATGTTCTTACTGAACAGGCTAAGGGAATTCAAAATCTGAACTTTAACACTACAGATGTTCATAATGCAGTCCGAACCCAAAGATGAGCAGCGTATGACCTCAATGATGCTCAAGCCACAATAAGCCTATTGAAACGGATGCAGATGGAAGACTCGCAGTTACCATAATTTTTTGGGTCGACGGTCATTCGAGACTTGCTTATAAGCATTTTTAGGAATGTTATGACTTTCGACACCACATACCATATCAAAAAGTACTCAATGCCGTTCGCTCCTTTCACAGGCATCAATCATAATTATCACTCCATCATGTTCAGGGTCGCTTTGTTGAGGGACGAGAGCGAGAGTTATTTTGTATGGTTGTTTAGGACGTGGCTGGAAGCAATGAACTTTAAAGCACCCAAAGTTATCATCACCGACCAAGATTTGCCAACGAAGAAGGCTATTGCTACGGTCTTCTCAGATACTCGACACAACTTATGCACTTGGCACATAAGTAACAAATACCCGGAACGTCCGCATGACGTGTATGCATTGTAACACCTCGATACTTTTCAGATTTATTTAAAAATTTTAACAGCAAATAAAATTTTTTTAGCGTCGATATTTTAAGTAGCGACCTTTAGCGACGAATATTCTTTCAGTTAGCGTTGATATTTTTATTTAGTGACTTTTAGCGACACTTAGCATAACGGGTTGCCTATCCAAACCCTTACAATTTTTGGAGCACCCAAACTATAGTAAATAATTTAATTTGGACCATTTTGCAAATAATATAAAATTTCGAATAAGCGTTAAAATAACTAACGAAACTTAGAAGGGGTTTTCAGTAGTTTGTCATTTAGGGTTTTATATTTATACACCTTTTGTGGGAGAGCAGCCGTCAACCCAAAGACTCGAGAGAAGCAGTGAGAGAGAGAAGGATTTGGACAAGATTCCGGCGAAGTTTTTCCGGTGAGATTTCTTAACCTATGTTTCTTTTCAATTTAGAAATATATACTTATATAGATAGCGCATGTGGTATGTCGTAAGTGTGTAGATGAAAGGGGAAGGGAAGAAACTGCCGCAGGCAGCGTGTGTGCGTGTGTTTAAGGTTCGCTATGTTGTAGAGGGATCACAGTCGAATTTGGGTTGTGCAAAAAGGGGGGATACGGCTACTGGGTATTTACCCATGAAGGTGTTAATGGATGTGCGAGACAGGGACGCTGTCAAACAGCGTGATGGTGCAATAGAGGCAGTTGAGGCTACCTTGCCTGTACGTGCATGCGAGCCTTGTGGGTGGACAGCCATAGCTGTCCAATGAGGGTGCGAGTGTGGGCTGTTATAGCACAGTTGCGCTAGTTGTGTGTTTTCTATGTGAAGGTATTTGTGTCGGTGTGTACAAATGGGTAAGCAAGAGTGCAGTGTGCGAGAGTGGGTAATTGTGGATGTGTGATGAGGGTAGAAGAAGGGCTGCAAAGCAGCCGTTATTGTGAGCGTATAAGAGATGAAGAGAGACCACTGTCGTAAAGCAGTGGTTGTAGTGTGTACCGCGGGTGTATTATGTGTGTAGTGTGTTGGGTGTTTCTGTGTGTGGCAAAGAAAAGGGGCTGAAGTTTCAGTCGTGTGCATGAGTGTGTGTTTGGTGTTGGCCGTGGAATGGTGGTTGCCGTGGAAGGGAGAAGCAACAGCAGATAGCCGCTGTGCTATTTTGGGAGAGCTACGTGTGTGGGTGCAATATGTTTCTGTGTGTCAGTGTGCGTGTAGTTGTGTGTGCGTGCGTGTGAGGCTGCCACAAAGGCAGCTGGCATGGGTTTAGTGTATGTGTTGTGTGCTTGTGAGTGTGTGTTGCTGCGTGGGTTGTTAGATGGCATGAAATGGGTATTGAATATGGGAGAGAAAGTGAGACAGAAAGGGCCTAAGTGTGTGCTGTGTGCGTGAGTGAATGTGTGTGAGAGTGAAATGGGTTTGTTGTGTGAATGTGTGTGTGAGTACTTCATGGGTGTGTGTTTCAGTGTGTGTGCGTGGGTATTTGTATATATGTAACTGATAGAATAGGTTTGGAAGGTTGCCTAGGTGACTGAAAGTGTGGGAAGAAAGCAAAACAGGGAGAAAGAAAGACCCCACGACAGTGGACATAGTGAGGATTATTACATGCTTGTGTGCATGGAATATAAGTGGAATATAAGTGAGTGTGTTTGTGTGTTTATTTTTAGGTGCATGTGGGTTGAGCATGACTGTGTGTATTGTGAGTAAATCTTGGTTTAGGAGTGAGCATGACTGTGTGTTCAGGGTTTGCACAGGACTGCTAAGGACGAAGAAGAGGGGTACACAGCAATGGGTTTGAGCATCAAGGTGGTACACTGTGCTTGCACAGCTGTAACACGTGGCTGTTGGACACTGTACCATTGTCCAAAAATGATGAAACTTTACAGGAATGTTCTCCAAGAAAAATTATAATTACTGTTAAAATTTCATATGTTTCTGATGTCGTTTGGTATTTTTAATAGTTTATGTAATTTCAGTTCTTTTAAAATTTATTTGGAGTCTTTAAACCCTGAAAATGTTCTCGGGAAAATTAGAGTTGTGTTTATATAGTATAATAAAGACTCAATATAAATTTGATGATTTTTGGAATCGATTTGTTATCATTTTTAGTATCGCATTGAATTTAGCAAAACAAAAAATAAAGAAATAGTTTTCACGTCTTTTAAATTCTGATTTCAATTTCAATAAATTTTATATATATTTTAAAGCTATTACAAAAACTATGGGACTTAGTTTGCAGTTGGAAGTAAATTTTGACAATTTATGGGTTTTTAGTGTATTTAAAGAAATTATTTTTAATTCGAAAATATTCAAAATTTTAGAAAATTCATATTTTGACTCTCTACAATGTTTTAAGCTACAAAAGAGTTTTATTTTAATTTATTATGAATCTCGGGATATCATTACGCATTAGAGAGCGTACAGTATTTTTGGCTAGGTTGGCCGTGCGCGGGAACCGTTTTGAGTTGCGTCATTCTGGGGTTAGAAGTGAGCGCCGTTTGGGTAGTTGATAATAGGGTTTATAGTATAGTAGTGTAGATTATTTTTCTAATAAATGAATTTGCCAATTTAGGTTAATTCAACGACTTTTGGATTGATGTCAATTAACATTGCATAGCGTGGATCGAGGTAAGGGATTTCTTCTGAAACCCAGTTTTCTCTATTTGTCCTCGAATATTTCTTTGAATTGTTATCGCTATTCTTTTGGATTCTGTTATTTTGATTAAGTCGCATTGTTTGCCTTAAAAACCTATCTTGAGCCTTAAGCGTTTATTGGAAATCATATTCGATGCACTGTGTTTATTTCTCGTTGTGCATCGATTTAAGAATTGTATTATCCTTTGTTCTCATTCTGCATATTGACATGAGAGTTTGCATTGGTGTGTTTGGCGGGAGTTGGTGTATAGTGGAGGATATTGGTGTGGGCTAGTACCTTGATGGACTAGCCGGTGTATTGGTGTGGGCTAGTGCCTTGATGGACTAGCCGGTGGAAAGTGTTAATGAGCATCGCCTTTGTGGCTTTGCTAAGTGATTACCCTGCACTGCCTGTGTCGCTTTGCAATTGCTCATGTTATTGCATTCGTGATTGTTTGTATCGTGTCTGGAAATCGTATTGATATCTAATGAAACTAGTTATGATTCTTTTTGAAAATCTATGAATTTCATCTGAAATTGTTTCGTAGTTTCTATCTTTGAGCGACCTTACTGAGCTCTCAAAAGCTCACTCCCCTTTGACTTCCTTTCCGCAGGTGATAACCAAAAATAGATCGCATTGGGTGTGGACTAGATCTGAGCCGAGCGAAAGAGAACTTAAGTTTCAGTATTAGCCTTTAGAACCCCTGCGTGGGCCATTATTATTATTTAGAATTGTTAGCTTAGGTTTGATGTTTCAAGTATAATTGTACGCTAAGAGTATTATTTACCTCAACGGTTTAGTTGCTCTGACGGACTGATGGTTCTAAATTGCTTGAGTTTGAGGTCGTAATTGTCTGAGTGTATCTGATCGAGCGAGTGTTAACGTTCTGAAAATTCCGGGATGTTACATGCATAGTATCCAGACTTTAAAGAGGATTTTGACAGGTGCGTTAACAAGTCGTTAACAATTGAGGAATTTGAAGAGAGGTGGGAAAAGCTTGTTCGGGATTACTCATTGTAGGACCACGAGTGGCTCCAACACTTATATGAGCTCAAAGAGCAATGGATTGGCGTTTACATGAGAAGGTATTTTTCTATGGGCATTAAAATGATGGGAAGAGTGAACTACGAATGCCACATTCGATAGTTATGTAGGTACAACTACCAATTTAAACAGTTTCGTCACATCTGCCCAGAAATTTGTTGCCTCCTTATTCATGAAAGAATGGGCTGCAGACTTCGCAAGCACGTACAAACAAAGGAAAAGGTTGCTTGAGACCCCACTAAAGGTGAACAGTGGAAAATTCTATACCAAGGAGATATTCATGCAATACCAAGTAGAGCTGCAAAAATCGGGACGATACAGTATAAACAAGGTGGCAGAAAAGTTTACACGTGAGTACAAGGTTTATTTGCTGATGAACGACCTCGTCCCTAAGAAGATGCGTAGAATGTATACGGTGAGCCATGACACATTGACAGATTCAGTGACATGTGTTTGCAACAAGTTTGAGTTCCATGGCATCCTGTGTAGACACATTCTACGGTTTTTCATCCAAAAGAATATCAAGGCAGTCCCCGATAAATACGTCATGTCATGGTGGACCAAGATTGCAAACTGGTTGCACGGTACCATTGCCTTTTCGGAGCATCTGTATACTAACTTTGAAGAATCAAAGACGTTGCGGTATAATCATTTGGTGACAATGTTAATACATTTGTCCGAACAGGATGCTACTACCATGGCCGGATATAAACTTCTCCGCGAGATAGCGGAGCAACAAGAGCCCATCATCGACTAATTTGAAGTAGCTTCAGTCAGCAATGCGGTTGACATTGAGCCTACACAGGGAACAGAAGATGATGAGCCGGTTGAGGAAGAGGATAATGATATTCGGGCTTTAGATCCAATTATATCGCAAATGAAAGGCCGCAAGAGATCTACATGGATGAAGAGCTCTATTGAACAAGCAACTCAACCTAAAAAGCTGAGAAGGTGTGCACTGTGCAACAAAATGACCAACCATGACAAGCAGAACCACTATAAGGCATTGGGGATAAGTGAAGGGGTTTGCAGGAAGAGGAAGAAGATAATGCCAAAAACGAGGAAAAAGAAGATACAATCGACCTTTAATCTAATTTTTTTTGGTAATGATCTTTTATGAGCCATCAAGTCTGTTGGACTTTTTTTAATTATCTTTTTTATATATAATAATAATCTTTTATGAGCCAGAAACATCACAATATAACACTCAATTTTTTTTATTTTTTCTCTTCCGTCCGCTACATAGTGTAGTGGACGGCCTAACAGAAACATTACACTTCAACACTTTTTTTGGTGTTTTAGATCGTCCGCTACATAGTGTAGCGGACGGCCTAGCAGAAACATTAGACTTCAACACATAGTTTTTTTTTGGTGTTTTAGACCGTCTGTTACACTATGTAGCGGACGTCCTAATCATGGAAAGTTTCTAGTCATTATAGCTAGCTTACCATCTATAGAAAGAGATAGAGACTCGTATCTGCTTCTGAAGTTGAAAGTGCAAGAAATAAACCCGAGTACTGTGATGGTGGGGTGAATGATGACCACGTATTTAAGGTGTCCGCCTCATGCTTGCCAATTGACAAACACCCAGAATCAACTCTGGGATACCATGGCATATGCTTTAATTCCAAGTCAACAGTTTCTACATTGCTTCTTCTTACAAAACACTCAGCACCAGCCAAACAATTCCTTAATAAATATTGCTTCTTCTTACTGGGTCGATGGTAATGGCCGCTTTCAGTGCCAAGAGTGACCGTCCATTAGAGCTAAGCGAAGCGGCAGGAGTGGTCAAGTGTAGCGGAATCCAAGCTAATGCAATTGCAAGCCAATTGGTGCTGATTTGTTTAAGTTTTTGGCTTTTAGGGTTAGGATGGCAGGATTTACCATTAAGCATGGCCTTGGGATGGGATATGAGGTACAAAGAAGACTTGAAGAAGTCTTATCAATTTTTGGTTTCTCTTGGCTGTTTCAATTCAATGTTTGTTGGAAGTTCTCTCTTAGTTTCTCTTGGCTGTTTAACAAAAGATGGGTACCAGAAGTTTTACGAGAAAGAAAACTTTTGTTTCTGTTACGTTGTTTTAAAATGTGAAAATTACATGTTCATTGCTCATCTGTTTTACAATTTAGATATTCAAACAACTCGCTTTCCAAATTCAGATGCACTGAAATATGGTGAAAGAATAGAGAGAGAGTCATAAATTGATGAGAGAAA
This sequence comes from Escallonia herrerae, assembly GCA_033070095.1. Classification (NCBI taxonomy): domain Eukaryota; kingdom Viridiplantae; phylum Streptophyta; class Magnoliopsida; order Escalloniales; family Escalloniaceae; genus Escallonia; species Escallonia herrerae. Next base: position 96,998 of record JAVXUP010001134.1, read on the forward strand.
TGAGAGAGAGAGAGAGAGAGAGAGAAAGGAACGAGAGAGAGTGTCAGAAATTGATGAGAGAAATAAGAGAGAGAGAGAGAGAGAAACATGTCAGAAGTAAAAGAGAGAAAGGACAGAGAAAGAGGAAAAAAAATCGTGTTTGCTTGCTCGTCCGCTACATTATGTAGCGGATGGGACTAGAGGGTATTTTTGTCAAAATATTGTCCGCTACATAATGTAGCGGACAGACTTAAAAAAATGCAAAAAAAAATATCTGGACCTTCCACAGATCGCCAGTGGACGGTCAGATCGTGCTAGCAAAATCTCCTATTTTGCTAGCGTTTTCAACGGATCAGCTATATATATATATATATATATATATATATATATATATATATATATATATATATATATATTGTAACACCCCAAAATCTTAGCTTAGTTTTACGGAGAAAAAAACCCAATTAAATATTTATTTGACTTTTAGTGACAATTTGGTTTTTGTCAACTTTAGTGACATTTTCTTAAACGAAAGGTTGTAGATTAATGAAGCTGAGTGTTATAGTCTATGACCCTTAGCAACAAGTTTATTTAAGAAATTATAAGTTATAATTTTACGTTAACAATTATAAATAATATTGATTGAAGTGTTTAATGATGATTAGCATGATGAATTTTTTATCGTAACTTTTAGCGACAGTTTTGAACCAGGATACAAGAGACAATTAATAAATAGAAAAAAATTATAAAGGAGTTACTTGAAAATTTAAATTGTATTGGGGAATATCTTTTTATCTGGTCAACCCTTTATCTTTTGAAAAAGAAAAATTTTGAAAGGAAAATAAGAGAGGAATTAGAAGTGAATTGTGTAACGGGGTTAATCCCATTTCGGTTATAGCCAGAGAAGTAGAGAGAGAGAGAGAGAGAGAGAGAGAGAGAGAGACGGCTCGGTTGAAGTGAGAAACAGAGAAATAGAGAGAGATGGAGAAAGAGAAGGGGCTGAATGAAAATAGTGTCGGATTCCGGCAAAGCACAATTTTTAGGTAAGTTTTGATTTTTTTTCCCTCTTAAATTACTGAATTTAAATGTGTTTAGAGTGCACCGTAAATGAGTCGGAGAGTGACTGAAAAGTAGTCATGGGTGTGTGTTTGGAACAGCAGTGAAGTGTGAGTTTGTGCGCTTTGGGTGCATTGGTGGGTGCGTCATGTGTGTAGATCGTGACTCTGTGTGTATTGTGAGTGAATTGTGGTGTAGGAGTGCATCAGTGTGTGTGTCCGTGAGTATAGTGTGTGATAGTGAGTGCGTTTGTGCTGGGTAGTGTGTAGATATGTATATTTGGGTGTCTATTGTGTGTTATGTGCGTGGACTTATGGGTGTGGGCAGATATGACTGCCGTGAAGAAGCAGTTGGGTTCACACGGGTTTCATTTTATTCCCATCTTCAGTGGAAAATGAAGCCTTGAAACAAGTGAGAATTGTTGGCCAAAGTTTCACCAGCTATAGCTATAGTGGGAAATTGAAGTTTTGAGTGATATGATGAAGCTTTGGGAAGATGCTATTGGAAGTAGAACAAGGAGACTATAGTACAAAATGGGTCAGGCAATTGATCGTGAGGTTTATAGAGAAAAACAGAGAAACAAAAGAAAAAGAAGAAGAAACCATTACAACTGAAGATCATATATTGGGTGTGTGAGTTGGATGGCAATGAGTTGTGTGTGAAATAAGTGTGTGGAGTGGGCATGGGTGTGTGAATACAAGCTGTTTTTACGTGGGTGTAATGTGGGAGATGGGTAATTATGTGTATAATGGTGAGGCAGTGGCGTTAAAAGAAAAAGATTGATGAATGTGTATTATAGTGTGTGAAACGTGTAGTGTGGGTGTGTGAGAGAGAGAAGCCAAGGCTGCCTTGGAGCAGCTGTAGTGCTGTATGTTTTGTGGGTAATATTAGTGGGTGTTAATGTGTGTGTTGTGTTGTGTAAGAGCAGGGGCGGATCCAAGAAGTCCAATCGGGAGAGACAAAAATGTCATAAAAAAAATTAACGGCTAACATCAAGAATTCGCGTCACGAATGAATACGTTAAATGAAAAATAGATTGCTCAATTTGATTAATAATCATATAATTTAACTATTTATCGTGATTTATTAAACTTGTAAAGTTAGTTAACAACAAACTATTAATCTTACATGAAAGAAATCTTACTCTTATTGTATATATGTATTATTAGTGCGGTTATCAATTGTATGATGATAATAGTCACGTATAAGTTAATATACTATAAGAATTTAAATCAAAAAGAAAAAAAGAACTAACCTTGATATATTAGTGTTTACTTTAAAATCTACAGATTTAGAATTTGAAAGAATGAAGATAGACAAGGAAACGAGAAAGATAAAGACTACGACGTGGCTAGTGGCACAAAAAGTAAAAAACATTACAAAATGAAATCTATTACATTGAATAATTAAAATGGTGGCATTTTAGTAAATATTTTAAACATAACTACATATTATTTAAAATAACTAAAAAAAATTCTCTAACTTTGGGGGATCCCACAGGCTTTTCTGCCACAGCAGTAGGAAATATTAGCTCTCTCCCAGCTGCAGGTGAAAAACCTTTGAAGGATGAAAGTGTTGGGGGGGGGGGGGGGGGTGCCATGGGCCCCCGGTCATGCTTGGGCTCCGCCCCTGTGTAAGAGTATGTGTGTGTAGTGTATGTAGGGACTGAGTGAACATGTGTGTGTATGAGTGAGTTAATTCTGGGGAAGGGCTGTACGCAATGTGAAAAAGGAAGAAAACAGTGGGTGAATAGTGATAGGTTTATGCTAAGGAGTGGTACGCTGTGCTTGTACAGTTGTACCACATGGCTGTTTGGTATCGTGCAATTGTCAAAAAATGCTGAAACTTTACACCAAGGTTTTTAGGACAATATTAGAATCACTGTTAAAATTTCATATTTTTCCGATAACGTTTGATATTTTGTAATTTCAGTTTCTCTAAATTAGTTTGGAGCCTTTAAAATTCTTAATAAAATCTGGTGAAATTACTGTAATCTTTTTATTATATGAATAAGTTTCAGTTTAGGTTTCGTAATTTTTAGAGTTGATTTTTTACTAAATCCGTATCATGTTTTCTTTAGCAAAATGGATGGTTTTGTATGGTTTCATTTCTTTTTAAATCCTAATTTTAGTTTCAATAATTTTTCCTATATATTATGAAGCTATCATAAAATGATGGGACTTTTATTTGAGCTAGAAGTATTAATTGTTATTTTTGGTATTTAAGAAAATTATTTTTAATTAAAAAATATTCAAAATTTCAAAAACTTTATATTGTAACTTTTTATGTCGTTTTAAGGTATAAAAGTATTTTATGAGCATTTATTATGAATTTTGGAGTGTCTTAATGCATTACAGAGTGTGCATGGTTAGTGGTTAGGTTTAGCTGTTCGAGGGATCCGATTCGTTTTCATTTACGTTAACAATGTCGGAGTGAGCAATGATTAAGAATTAGCATTAGATTAATTGTTTTTGAGGTAGGGCTGTATTCTATTAATTAAACTGCCAATTTAGGTTAACTCGAGGTTTGTACGATGTTGAATAGCAGCAAGCGCATTACTTGGATTAGGGTAAGGGATTTCTATCTGAAACCCAATTCATCAATTTATCCTAAAAAATGTTGTTAAATTTCTTTGGACTCTGTTGTATTGTTATGAGAATGTGTTATTTGCCTTTGATACCTTTTCTTGAGGGCTAAGCATTTATTTAAAATCCTCATTGATGCTTGGTATTTCTTACTCTTTGGGCATCAATTGATTCGTTGCATTATCGATTATTGCATTATGTATATTGACATGAGTTAGTGTATTAAGGAGTCATAAGGATGGTCTGTATCGGGGGTAATATAAAGATGGTCTGTTATTGTCAAAAGATGCTAATAACTTAAGGCTCTAGCTTGTGTTCATATGCATATGTAACCACATTGTTATTGAGCATCGCCTTTGTGGCTTTGCTAAGTGATAACCCTACACTGCTTGTGTGGCTTTGCTAAGTGTTTCCCTATACTGCCTGTGTGGCCTCGCAAATTTAGTCATGTTCAATATCATCTGCATCGTTTCAGTGTAATTGAAATTATTGCTATTGATTTCTGATTTAAGGGATTGAGTTGAATCTCTTCCCTATCGTTTGAAGTGAATCTGATAATTATTGTACTCCTATTCCCTCTTATGAATTTTGAGCAACCTTACTGAGCTCCGAAAAGCTCACTCCCTTTTTTCTATTCCCTTCTGCAAGTAATAATTGACAATAGATTGCATCGATTATGATCAAAACTAAGAGAGGGAGAGAGAATTCTAGTTTTGGTCTTTGCCATTAGAACCCCTGCGTGGGTCAGTATTGCTATTTAAAAATTTTGACTTGGAATTGATATTTAAATTAGGACAGTAAATTTTGAGTATTGTCTTATTTGATGTTTTAGTTGCTCTGACTAGCTGGTGGTTCTAATTTGGTTGAGTTTGAGGGTATTATTATCGTAGTGTAAATGACCGAGTGAGTGTTAACATTCTAAAAATTTTGAGATGTTACAGTTGGTATCAGAGCCGAGTCTCAAAAGTTCGGGCTGGGCTACCCAGTCGGGTTGCTGATGGTTAGGGAAAACGAAGGCAAGCCCGGGTATATCCCACATCAAGAGGATGGTTGGGGCAGCGAAGGGTGAGTTGGGTATATCCCACTTTGGCTAGAGAGGAAGATTCTGGGCTATGTGTGATTGAGCCTTAGCGAGGACGCTAAGGAATAAGGTAGGGAGATTGTAATATTCCACATCGGTTGTGGAAGAGTTTATGATTGGCCTTATAAGACCCTGCCTATGAAATCATAAGTACCTCCTTGGCTAGCTCTTTTAAGGGAGGCAATGCCCTCTGATGGGGCCGTGGACGGGGTTGTTACACACACACACACACACACACACACACATATATATATATATATATATATATATATATATATATATATATATATATATATATATATATATATATATATACTATCCGCTACATTGTTTAGCAGACGACTAAGAGATTGGATAAAGACAAAGTGACCCACCGTCCGCCAGACAGTGTAGGGAACGAACGGGGCACAGATATGACATTCGACAGTCAAAAAGTCATCCGTTACACAGTGTAGTGGATGACTTTTTGGCTGACAAATGTCTGGGTCAAAAAGTCACCCACTACACTGTGTAGCAGACGGGCACTGTGCTAGATCCAGGGGGCATTTTGGATTTGTCTGCTACACTATGTAACGGGCGGTTATTTATTTATTTTAAAAAAAGATTTGGGTCTTCCGTCCTTTCAGAATGGACGACCAGATCGTGAGGACAACTTAACCCAAGTTGCCCGAGCGGTCAACGGATCAGCTCCATATATATATATATATATATATATATATATATATATATATATATATATATATATATACCTCATTCCCATCAAATTCTTTACTTTTTACGATATATGCTATTAACAAAAGTTCGAAATTGGTAACCCAGAAACACTCGTAAAGAGTAGAGAATTTGATGGGAATAAGGTAGAATATATATATATATATATATATATATATATATATATATATATATATATATATATATATATATATATATATATATATGGAGCTGATCCGTTGGCAAAATGAGACAAGTAACCAGTGCGATCTAGCCGTCCACGCTCAATCTGTGGAGGGTCTAGATTTTTTTTTGCGCTTTTTTTTAAGTCCGCCGCTACATAATGTAGCGGACGATTTTCTAACAAATATACCCTTCAATATTCAGATGTTATATTTTGTAAAATATTGCCTGCTACATAATGTAGCGGACAATATCTTGGTCAGTTTAGAAAAAGAAACCCTCTGTGTGTGTGTGTGTGTGTTCACTTCTCTCTATGAACTGGATTCCTACACCTTTATCTCCCCAATCCCAGATCTATCATCATCATTAGCACCCTGGCATCGCATCTGTAGCCTTCGTGTCACCACCGCCGTAGCCTCGGTGAGCATAAGCCAGTCCCCTTACTGCATATCTTTTTATCTCATCAGTAAATGGACTCGGTGAAGTGAAGTGGAGCATGATGGCTCCTACTTCTTGAACCAGTTCCTCCTGCTTTTTTGATTCCTTAACTTGCAATTGGTCCAGTAAAGAAGGAAGATAGGAAGGCATCTGTCTATCTGTACACATTAGAGCTTCAAGTACTGCTACTATTGCAATCGGTGACCTCTTCAAAGAGTTTCTTGATGCCATAGCCTCGACATCACCACCACCGCCACTATTGCTGCTAGATCTGCATAGGTGCCAACATCTCCGTAGTTGTAGCCTCTGCATTCAAATTTTGGGTTATTGTTGGTTTCAGATTTTGGGTTTTCGTTCAAATTTTGTTTTCTTTTTTAATCATCTCATATCGGGTAGTTTCAGATTGTTTTCAGTTTGGTTTAGTCTCGGCATGATTTTAAACGAATGCCAGTCGAACAGATTGAATTCGGTTTGTGGGATTGTAAGATTATTGGATCATTGCTACATAATAGATTGAATTTGGTTTGTGGGATTTTGAACGAATGTCAGTCGGTGTGATTTTGAGCAGATTGTTTGCAGTTAGGTTTCAGATTGTATGTTTTTAGTTTGGTTTTTGATTCGGATCATCCGCTGCATAATGTAGCAAATAAACATTGGTAATCAAATACACAGACCAAAGATGGGCAATTTTGTCAAAAAATTGTCTACTACATTATATAGCGGATGGACTTAAAGAAAGTGCAAAAAAAAGATCTGAACCATTTACAGATTGCAAGTGGATGGCTATATCGCGCTAGCAACTTGTCCTATTTTGCCAGCGCTGTCAACGGATCAGCTCCCATCCATATATATATATATATATATATATATATATATATATATATATATATATATATATATATATATATATATATATATATATATATATATATATTAAAAACTCAATTGCTTAGGCAACAAATATAGTAGCTGTAACTTTCAAAGATCTTTTCTCATTTTTCATCCGTTTCACTTTAAATACCATCATCTAGGACTTTTAGTATCATCTATTATCTATCTTGTTTCTTTCTATAAAGTGATGGTTATTTCTTGTAACAATGGTCGTTGGAGGGAAAAATAGCCTCTCCATTTTAGTTTTTTTTGTACGTTATCTCTATTTTTCTCTTTTTCTGTTAAACAATTTTAGCGTACTTTAAAACTCTCTAGATAGTGTACCGTAAAGCTCCTTTTGGTTTTGATCTAGAATGATCCTATTAATCTTAGTAAGACATATTATGCTATCAATTCTCTTGTGCATGTGAAGTATATATATTTATCACAAGATTTTTACTTTTAGCACATATCATTTTATGATAATACTAAATCCCACTTATCTAAAAAGTCAATATGGTCTTATGTCAACAAATTTAAGTTTTCTACAGCATAAAAAGGTTAGTAGATGTAATAGTCAGTCCATCTTAGATAAAAGCTAACAAAAAGAACATAATAATACATGAACTTAAGAATGGTTCCATAAGGAGTAGCAAAAATTGAGGTACTCTTTTTGTCGATCTTGATCTAGGCAAGTTTAAAGTCACTTTTTGACATGATTTTTTGAAAGGTGAGCAGAGACTTTTATACAGTGAGATTTGATCAGTGATATTAAAGGCACGTCTAAGGCTATGGGGAATGCCTTCAAAGAGGTGCGCGCCTTGCATGCCTACGCACCTGGGCGCAAGGAATATGGTGGTGGGGGAAACACCAATGAAGGCGCAAGAAAGTTGAGCCGTTGATTAACGTCGTTGTGGCGTCATAAAACCTAAATCCATCTCATACTCCCGTTGTCCCATCGTGCACCCATCACCATTGTTCCCTCTGCTACTGTAGGAGCTCTAATCGCTGTCGCCTGCTGCTCCACCTTTTGCGCCACCGCTGCTCCAGTCAATGCCATTGCCGCAGCTGCTACCGACTGCTCGGACCACCACCATATTCGACTTTCTCTCTCCCTTTCACTACCTATCCCTTTCTCTCTCACACATAAAACCCATAAAAGAACATCTATTCATCTATGGGCCATCAGTTCAGACCACTAGCAGTTCCGAGTACTGTAACTACCAACACCATGTCTATCTTTTTCCTGTATTCACATATCCATTTTTTATGTTCATCTAATGCCGTTGAGCTAAACCAGTCTCTTTTTCCCTTTATTGCTACCGTTATGAAAGAAGTCATTGCCATCTTGGTGAAAGGTAATCAAAGTAGGGGAGAACTAAACAGAGGAAAATTTACTGCTATCATTATATTCACATGTAATATAGTTTGCTGCCAAGGAGAGAAGAAAAAAAAGAAGGTAAGAATTTCTGGTTTTAAGGTAGTTTCAGTTATTAAAGGAGTTTAGTTCCAATTGTGGTATTAGTAATGGTAAAACTAAATTTTCATAATAAACAACTTTAATTTGTGATTATTTCAATTTTTATTTCCTAGTTTTAGAACTTTAGTTCCAATTTTAAGCAGTGTAACAGTTTGTTGTGTAGAAAGAAAAACGAAAAGGAAAAGGAAGAAGAATATCTATATATTTTATTTGCATTTTGCGTCTCACTTTGAAAAGGTCCCAAGAGTCTTCACCCCTTTGGTGCTCCTGCGCCTTGGATAATACTGGGCTTGACTCACACACGTTAAATTCATATTCTTTTATTACTAAGATATATATCAGTGAACTTTTAAGCTCTTGCAATTGATTAACAAATTAATTGGACTTTTTGATAAGTTCAAATATATAAAAGGGTGAAAAAGAAAATCCTAATAACATGCTCTCAATGATTAAATAATCATTGTTCTTGTGAGATCTAAGCTTGTGGATGATGTGTTTCCGATATTCATTTATTAAAAAGGGGAATGTATGATATTGTGTCATGAAGTTTATGCAATTGAATAAGTTATTACACTTGTAAATTTTATATTACTTTATCAAGACAGCTTCTTAAGTGTTTAACTATTAAAAAAAATTCTTGTAGATATTTGTTAATAAGATGCAAATCGAACTTATCTGCAATCCCAAGCTAAGAGTAACTTGATTCAATGTAAAATGTTTGTCTATCAACCATATGTAACTCAGTCGTCTGCAAGTTTTCTGTCTGTGAAAAATCTATGTACCAAAAAAATTGAAACTTCTTAATATGGAAATGTATGATTAAAAGTCAAAAAACATCCTTACTTTCAACAAACTATAAATTTCAAAGAAGGTATTGTATTGAAAGAAAGTCAAAATAATACCTTTAATTTTATATCGCTCTAAAACTCAAAAAGGGTATTTTAGAGGAAGAAGCTTAATACTAAGCTGAAAGTCAAAATCACTCTTAATATAAAACAAATTCTAACCTATATAAAAGGGCATTTTAAAGAACAAAAATTTAAAAAGAGTATTTCAAAAAAAAATATTTAGCATTTTAACCCCTTGGATTCACATTTTTATGGTGGAGCTGGATACACAACCATTTTGGTTAGATTTATACTCTTTGTCACTAAAATATGCATTTATGAGCTTTTAACCTCTTTAGCAACAAAATATTTAAGTTTAGCCATAAATGTTACAATTGAGCCTCACCCTTTTTTTCCATTATAAGATATATTAGTGAACTTCTAACCTCTCTAACAACAAAATATTTAATTTAGCAAAAAATATTGTAATCTACCATCGCCCTTCTAAAAAAGTCAAAAGCTTCCTTAATTTTTCTAAAAATTTTAAATGTAAAAAGTATATTTTTAGAAAATAATCTTTAGCCATTTAACCTTTTGGATCATCATTATATGGTGGGCCTGAATTCCCACTTCTTTGGTTAAATTCATAGTTTTTACTACCAATAGATGAATTAATGAACTTTTAACCTCTTTAGTGACAAAATATTTAAGTTTAGCAAAAAAATGTTGTAATTTAGCCTCGTCCTTCTAAAAGTTAAAGAAACCCTTAATTTTTGAAAACCTTTGATATTTAAAAATGCTATTTTAAGGAACATTTTTTTTAATGGTTTAACCCAACCTCTTGCATATCAGAACTAAAGAGTTTTCAATCATGAAAAAAAATCACTAATCGAGCTGAAATAAACTAGGTTTCAGCTAAAATAAATTAATGCCTTTATCAAATAGGTTTGAGTTAATCCTATCACCGATGAGAATGAAATATATAAACACAATAATCATATGAAGAACATGTTTATCATACAAATATATGGTATTCTGGACTATAGTTGACATACAAAAATATATAAACACAATATTATATGAAGAACATGTTTATCATACAAATATATGGTATTCTGGACTATGCTTGACATACAAATATAATAACTATGAGATGAACATCTTATCACGCAAATAAGGATATCCCAACAACTCTACTACGAACTTAGGATTGTTTACTTGTCGAGCACTATAAGAAACTGGACTTTTAGAGACGTATAAATCCGACGCTAAAAGCCCTAAATCCGTCTTTAAAGACTTTTAGCAACGGACAACCCATTACTAAAGGTCTATTACCTATCCAGTCGCTAAAAGTTAGGCGACAGAATTTGAAAATCCATCGACTAAAAAATTAACTTTTAGCCACACGGAGATAAATTCAATTAGCAACGGGACATCCGTAGCTAAATATATTTTCTGTATTTTATTATTTTTAAAATAATTTATTGGTAAAATATTTGGCGAAGGAAAAGTCTATTGCCAAAAGTATTAATAAAGACTTTTAGAGAGGGAATATATGTCGGTAATACTTGTAGCGACAGAATAAAATCCGTCGCTAAAAGTCAAATCAACTTTTAAATTCTTTTTATTTTTTTAATACCCAAACCTGTAATCAATTCTCAATCCCTAAGAATCAATTTTCAATCCAAATTAGGGTCAAATAAATTGCTGATGGATCAGCAATTATTTAACCCTAATGATTCGAACACAGTACATATATATAAATAAATTTACAAATTCTATACTAATCGAAAAATAAAATGTGTACAGAGTTCAGGAGGGTACGGGAAAAGGGTATAAATACAATAGAGGAGGGGATGGGATGGGAGCACAGGTCTAGGAAGGCATGGGAGGGTGATAGAAATAAGGGGCGGATTCGCACAAAGTGCAGGTGGGCACGGAAGAGGAAGGGCTCAGGGGTTGGTGAGATTGGGATCTCTGTCTTGCTGATTGTGCTAGTCCACCGGAGTACTGTAATAGGGATCCTGCTCGGTATGTCCAACAGCAATGCCCTGCAGGTAAAGGGATGGATGCATTGATCTCGATAGTTATTATAAATCATGTTTACTTCATGTGTTAATTGACTTCATAAAATAATTATTCTGTACCTGATCCCCATGTGCGCTGATCATCTGGAACACCTCTTCCGTAATACGATGGCTAGTCGGACTACTGCCCAGATCCCCTGATTTGTTCATATGAGGCCTGCAAAACACTGATTGACATTGAAGACATTAAAGAAACAGACATCGAATTGATAGCCAAAAATTTGTTTACTTAAACAAATTAATTCGCACTTACATCGATCTACCGAAAAATATCTGAAATGAAGTCTCCCTCGATGTGCATCATCCTTATCCTTGTTCCTCACATGCGTCTAAGTGTACAACAAAGCACAGACCTCATCCGGCTCCAGATTCAAGAGAGCAAAAGCGGTGAGTGATGATAAATGGCGGTTTTTTTAGAATGGATGGACAGAGTTTGCCGAGGACAATGGTGTAGTAGAATGGTATTTCTTGGTGTTCAGGCATGAAGGTGACATAGTTTTTGATGTTGTGTTCTTTGATCAGAGATCTTGTAAGAAAGAATATCCAACTCTGGTAGAACCATCTAACCAAACTGAGGCAAAAGAGAATTCAACAACACGATCTGTTGAGGAAGATGAGAGTAATAGTAATTACATCCCATAATGGCTCTTCGCGTCTCTCAATAAATCATAAAACTAATGAGCCCCCTTGTTTGGCTATTGTGGACTGTCATCACTGCGGTAGTCGTCCCAGTCAACTTTAGCATGCCCAACATCTATAATCATATCTTGATAATCATATTGTGCCTCCACCCTAACTTTAGCTTGACAAGCTGGGTTAAATGACAATACTACTGTTTTTCGGTACTGCGTCCACTGTTAAGATAGCATTTTATCACCATTCTCCTTCTCCAATGCAACAACTCATATTTACTATACGGACACCTTATCTTCTCAAAAATTGGTAACATATGCAACAATCTTCTCCATAATCAATGTCGCTAAATTCTACAACTATTCTAGCAATAATTACAACAATAATTGGTTCAATTATGGTTAATTAGTTCAATTATGGTAATTAGGGTTTCATTACAGTTAATTTGTTTAGTTATGAGGAATTAGGGTTAATTTTTTTTACTTAGCAGCCTTCGGGCGTGACCCCGGGAATGGATTATTTCTCGTGGCATCCTTCCTATGTGAGCGAAAGAATGGGTGATCCCTCTGGGCAAAGTGAGCAAGGGAATTGGTGGTCCCTCGGGAGCTGGAATGGGTGATGTTTGGGGGCAGCCTTTGGGTATGGAATGGCTCATTGGAACGAGTGGAGTCAGCCGTCGTTTTCTTTGCTTAGGGACTCGGACATTACATCAAATCCTCGGAGTCAAGTCACAGAAGATTTCAACTTTGTGAACTTCAACCTCTCAGGGTCACTGCAACTCGTCCTATGGGCGGGATTCCATTTTGGGATTTGGGATACCTGAAGAGCCTCAAAGACAACAATCCCTCGGTCGACCCCCCATCAATCTTTCTTATCCCAAAGGTCATCCATTGAAGCCTTCAAAGTTGACAAAACGTGCCCTAGTCAACCAATGATACTTTAGCGAGCCCCCCAACTACTCTCGAAAAGTGGTGTGAACTGGCATGATGTTGATTATGATATCTCGCGGGACTGAATGTCCACCCTTAGGCTGGGTTGTTGGTTGGAAGATACGGTGTTAACTGGATAGGCAGATGCATTTTCCATGCTTTACCCTCTCAATGGACAAAAAGTATCGGCAAGGCCGAATCTCAATATTTGAGTGAAGAAATATAGGCCCGTCCAAAGAATCAGGCAGAATGCAATGTCCTTGTCTTGATGTACACAGACTACATTTGTCAGTTCGAGAGCCTCAAAAAGGCCGACTAGAGCCAAGAAGACATAGATAACTTTAGATATAGGATAGTTGGCAAATTGATTAAGGACGGCCTAGACTAGTTATGGATATTGTAAATCCGACAGTATTTCTTATGTTTATGAAATATAACTCCTTTTAATTTTATGTGTTTATTGTTTTTCTTTCTGGATGTAGTACGTTATAGTTGAATATTACTTTTGAGAATGTTGTGTGTTGTGGTTGCTTTGAGAATGCTTGAGACAGGTTGCTGGTGGGTTGGAAAATGAAGGGGAAAAAAATCAGTCTGCTCAACTGTCTACCACATAGTGTAGCGAACGATTAAGCAGACTGATTTTGGTACCGCCCAATTGTCCGCTAGACTATCTACCAGATAGTGAAGCAGACAGAATTATTTTGGTACTGTCCAAAGGTCGACTAGATTATTTGGCGGACAGTGAAAAAGGCCAAAAATTTTCTAGGTGTTGGAGGCCAATGTTTCTGCTCGGTCGTCTGCTAGACTATCTGGCGGACGGTGAAAAAGACCAAAATTTTTCTAGGTGGTGGAGGTCAATGTTTCTGTTAGGCCATCCGTTATACTATCGAGTGGACGATGAAAAAGTCTGAAAGTTTTTTAGGTGTTAGAGGCCAATGTTTCAGCTAGGCCGTCCACTAGACTATTTGGCAGATGGTGAAAAGGGCCAAAATTTTTCTAAGCTTTGAAGGCCAATGTTTCTGCTAAACCATATGGCAGACGGTGAAAAAGGCCTAAATTTCTCTAATCATTGGAGGCTAATGTTTCCGCTAGCCCGTTTGCAACATTATCTAGTAGATGCTGAAAATGTAATGAAATTTTTCTAAGTGTTAGAGGCCAATGTTTCATCTAGGCCATTAGCTAGACTATCTGGCGGATGGTGAAAAAGGCCAAAAATTTTCTTAGTGTTGGAGGCCAATGTTTCTGTTAGGCCGTCCGCTAGGCTAACTAGCAAAAGGTGAAAAAGGTAAAAAAATTTCTAAGTGGTAAAGGCCAATATTTCTGCTAGGCTGTCTGCTATATTATCTAGCGGACGATGAAAATGCATGAAAGTTTTTTGTCTACTAGGCCGTCCGCTAGACTATTTGGCAGACGATGAAAATGACTGAAATTTTTATGAGTGTTAGAGGCTAATGTTTCTGCCCAACCGTCTGCTAGTCTATATGACGGATGGTGAAAAAGGCCAAATTTTTTCTAGCTGTTGGAGGTCAATGTTTCTGCAAAGCTAAATTGATCACTGCAACAGTACATTAAAATTCAAATGGTAAAGGAACACAATTCATGAAGAACCCAAGGATAAATCAAATTTGATTATGAATAAACATCTAAGATTATTACTAGATTATTACAAAGTCTATAATTCAAATACAACTTCCATAGACTTGATTATTAATAAAAAAAATTATTGTAAAGTCTGTAGACTAGAGGTCTACTTCATCTTCTTTGGCATCACCTTCTTCCTCGTCTTGCAAACCCGCTAGACTTATCCCCAGTGCCTTGTAATGGTTTCGCTTGTCATGGTTGGTCATTTTGTTGAACAATGCACAATTTATCAGCTTTTTGGGTTGGGTTGCTTGTTCATTAGAGCTCTTTATCCGTGTAGATCTTTTGCAGCCTTTCGTGTGTGATATAATTGGATCCAAAGGATGGATATCATTATCTTCTTCCTCAACCGGCTCATCAACTACTAAGCCCTATGTAGGTTCAGTGTTAATCGCATTGATAACTGAAACTACTTCAAACTAATCGATAATGGGATCTTGCTGTAGCGCTAGATCGCGGAGATATTTATATTCAGCCATTGTAGCGTAACACTTTACGGACAAACGTGTGAACATTGTCACCGGATGATTATACTGCAACGTCTCTGATTCTTCAAAAATTAGTATACGGATGCTCAAAAAAGGCAATGATATCGTACAACATGTTTGCAACCTTAGTCCATTGCGGCAAGACATATTTATCAGGGATTGCCTTGATATTCTTTTGAGTGAGAAATCGCAGAATGTGTCAACACAGCATGCCATAGAACTCAAACTACTTGCAAACGTATGTCACCATATCCGTCTCTGTGTCATGGCTCACCGTATACAGTCTATGCACCTTCTCAGGGGCGAGTTCGCTCATTAACGAATAAACCTTGTATTCACAAGTAAACTTTTCTGCCACCTTGTTTATACTTATCATTCCAATTTTTGCAGCTCTACTTGGTATTGGATGAACGTTTTCATCGTATGGACTTTTACACCATTCACCTCTAGTTGGGTCTCAAGCAACCTTCTTCTTTGTTTGCTTGTGCTTGCAAAGTCCGCAGGCCTTTCTTTCAAGAATACATGTGCAACCGCTTTTTGGGCTTTTATGACGAAACTCTTCAAAGTTGTAATTGTACCTACATAGCTATCAAATATGCCATTCATAGATTCACTTCTGCCCGTCGTTTTCATGCCCGTAGAAAAGTAACTTTTGGTGTAAACACCAACCCATTGTTCTTTGAGCTTATAGAAGTGTTAAAGCCACTCGTGGTCTTGCAATGAGTAATCCTCAACAAGTTTTTCCCACCTCTCTTCAAATTCCTCAATCATATAATGACTTATTAACACACTTGTCAAAATCATGTTTAAAGTCTAGATACTTTGCATATACGTGATAAAGACATTCAGGGTACTATTTGCTTATGTACCAAGTGCATATGTTGTGTTGAGTATCTGGGAAGACGGTAGCAATAGCCTTCTTCATTGCCAAATCTTGATTGGTGATGATAACTTTGGGCACTTTGGAGTTCATTGCTTCCGGCCACGTCTTAAACAACCATATAAAAGAACTTTCGCTCTCATCCATTAATAATGCTAACCCCAAACAGGAAGGAGTGATAATGATGATGAACACCTGCGAAAGGAGCGAAAGACATTGAATCCTTATTAGTACGGTAGGTGGTGTCGAAAGTCACGACATCTCCCAAAATGTTGATAAGCATGTCTGGAATGGCCGTTGACCCAAAAACATTTATGGTAATTCGGTGCTCGTCATCAAGATTATACTCGTAAGTAAACTGCGGGTCCTCCATTTGCATCCGTTTCAATAAGCTCGTTGTGGAGCATCATTGAGGTCATACGCGGCTCATCTTTGGGTTCGGACTGCGTTACGAACGTCTGTCGTGTTAAAATTCAGATTCTAAATTCCCCAAGCCTGTACGAACGTCTGTCATTGTGTGAATCAGGCTCCTTGCAACATTACCCATCTTCTTGTGTTGATGCATCTAACTCAACTTCAAAGGCGTCACTAACGGGTGATTGTAATTCCAAGCTAGTAATAAGCCAATGATCTTATTTAGGCTTTTGGCTTACAAATATCTTCACCTTACAATTCGTGTGCACAAAGAAGTCCCGTCTTTGCGGCGCATATCTATCTAAATGCCCGTCTGCTACACTGTGTAGCGGATGCCTATTTAATTAAAAAAAACTAGATCTGGGCCATCTGCCCTTTAAGGATGGACGCACGATTAACGGATCAGCTATATATATATATATATATATATATATATATATATATATATATATATATATATATATATATACACACACACATGTATGGGCTTAAATGACTAATCTTTTTTTCCTTAAATTATCAAATTTTTATTGATTTTTTCATAAAAGATTATGGGTGAGTAAAGGAGTTTTTGACTTATAACATTTCCTTCCTATTTAATACCCTTTCTAAATTGGAGTAATATTTAAAAATGGGGTGCTTTTGACCTCTCATAAGATATCAAGTATCTTCCTTGAAATACTATTGTTAGGATATATGTTTTTGTTAGAGTTATTGATTCTTTTGACTTTTGACTTAAAACCTAATTGTTTTTCATTAAATACCTATCTATAACTATATCTATACATATAGAAAAGCACGTATGAGCTTAAATGACTAATCCTTTTTCTCCTTAAATTACCCTTTTTCAATTGATTTTTTCATAAAACTGTAAAGGTAAGTAAATGTGTTTTTGACTTATAATATTTCTTTTCTATTAAATACCCTTTTTAAATTAGAGTGATATTTAAAAATGAGCATGTTTTTTGACTTCTCATAGGGTATGAAGTCTCTTTCCTTGAAATACCCTTATTCCGATATATGTTTTTTATTAGAGTTAACGATTGTTTTGACTTTTGACTTAAAACATTTTTCATTAAATACATATTTTTAATAAGAGTATTATTAAAAAATAAGGATGTCTTTGACTTCTCGTATGATATCAGGTCTCTTTCATTAAAATATTTTTATTGGAATATATACTTTTCTTAGATTAAATGATTGTTTTGACTTTTATTGGAAAGAAAAGGGAGAAAAAAATCCCATGAAAATCCTATAAAATCGCTCTTAAACTCTTGGATGCTCTCTAATTATTAAAAAAAATTCCTATCAAACCCTATCATCTCCATTCAAGTTAAAACTAAACCACTTTAGAGTTACTACATCTTCTCCATCATATTCGATTAAAGAAAATAGCTTGCAGGGAAAAGAGTTTTCTATTGCCTTTTTTTATTAATGTGATGTACCTAAACTAAAGTGAATATTTTGTCAGAAACGCAATCCCTTTTAATTTTTTATTTCATATTTGCATGTTAATGCGTATGCTACATATGTAAATTATTCTAAATGTATATGGATTTCAATGGAAACATATTAGTACATTGAAACAATTGGTTCAATTACAGATTTTGAATATGGACTTATTCGTATAAGGAAACTATCGTAAAATTGGAGTTTTTTTAGAATTTTCTAAATACATATGTAATCTTGATTGGGGTTAAATGGCTGATCCTTTTCTTCTTCTTTTTTTCCCCCTTGAGATTCCCTTTTTAACTGAAATTTTCATAAAAAAATTAGTATTGATTAGGGGTGGTTTTTACTAGAAACTTTTTTCCCATCAAATACCCATTTTGAATTTGATTGATGTTAAAAAAAAATAAGGGTATATTTTGCTTCTCTTATGATATCAAGTATCTTTCATTTTTCCTTATAGGAATATATGCTTTCGTTAGAGTTAATGATTGTTTTATCTTTTATCAAGAATAGGAAAAAAAAAACCTAAGAAACCTATAAAATCATCATTGAACTTCGGCATAATCTTTGATTACCGAAAAAATTTCTATTAAAGCTTATCACCTCCATTCACATTGAAGCTAAATACCTTAGAGCTATTACATCTTCTCCATCAATTTTAATTAGTGAAAACAACTTGCAGAGAACAATGTTTTCTATATAACCTTTAAGAATAAACATAATATACCTAAACTAAATTGAATTGAATATTTTGTCAGAAACTCAATCTTTTTTTAATTTTATATTATTTGTATGTTAATACGTATGCTACAAATTATATATATATATATATATATATATATATATATATATATATATATGCAAACGTATTTGTACGTTGAAACTATCATAATGTTAAAGTTTAATTCTAAATTTCAATTACGGACATATTGGTATAAGAAAGCTATCCTAAAACTTTAGTTTTTAAGAAATTTTAAAATGCATAAGAATCGGTTGATCATACAATTCTGCTCCTAATTATAATTTGAGTTCGTTACATGTACATAATACTATATTCGTGTTGGAGTTATTAGAATATCCTTATTTGCATGACAAGATATCCTTGATATGGTTATTGCCTTTCTATGATCCACTGTACCCTGAGATATCATATATTTATATGATAACATAGTTTTCATGTCTATTATTTTCGTATATTCCACTCTCATAAGTGATAGGATTAGATGAAACTCAATTGATAAAGACTCCAATTTACTTCAGCTCAAGTGATTAATAATCTTTTTTGAACTTGAAAACTCTTAGGTTTTGATACGTAAAGGGTTAAATTATTAAATATTTTTTTCTTACAATATTCTTGCTAAGTTTAAAAGTTTTTTTTAAATATTTTGACCTTTTAAAAGGCAAGGCTAAATTACTACCACTTTGACAAACTTTAAGCATTTTTACGCTAAAGAGGTTCACTAATATCTTTTAGTAATAAAAGACTATGAATATAACCAAATTGGGTAAGGATCTATCCCCAACATATAAAATAATTTTAAGGAATTAAAATGGCCAAACATTTTTTCATTAAAAATACCCTCTTTAGAAAAAAAAAAGGTTTACAAAAATTAAGTTTTTACTTGTAAGAAGGTGAGCTTAAACTATAATATGTTTTGCTAAATATAAATAATTTGCTGCTAAAGAGGTTAAAAGTTAACTAATGCATCTTTAAGTGACAAAAATATGGAAGCTTTAAAGAAAACCTTTTTATCAAAACATAACCTTAAAACTTACCAACATCAAAATTGATAAAATGAGCACCTTAATTTTTTGCTACTTTTTAGAGAACCGTTCCTAGGTCGAGGTATTCTTTTTTAATATTTTTTAAGGTGCACCGACTATTGCCTCTATTAACTTTTGCATATGACTGCAGATTATACTTATTGACCTAAGGAACAATTTCGTCTAAGCCTTCTTTTTTCAACTTTTATGATGAACTTATGTGTTATTTTGTTTTTGGTAGAATAGTGGTTTGTTAAAATTTTGGGACCCATGTTCCTAAGGCTTGAATGAAATTAAAGTCAATGACATTAAGCTTCAAAAGGTAAAGTTGTATTGATTTGTTAAAAATTATACCTTTTTACTTATGTCATCAATACGTATTTTTAAAATATCAATACTACCCTCATTTTGTATCTACATGATATATAGAATATAAAAACTTACAATTCCCAATTTTTCAAAAAATTCTCCCCCCACTCTACTGCCGTACCTTCCTCGGCAAACACTCAGCTTGAAAGTTGGAAAACTGGCTCAGCCCCACCGACTTTATCCCAGCACCGACGAACACCAGCCTCCACGTTATCCCACCCTGTTTAAGTACCTCCACCGCCGTAAATGTCCTCGACAACAGTTCAAACATGAAAATCTCAAAACCACCAAATTGGTCATAAATCTGATAACATTAGTCGAGTGTGTGTGTAGGTGTGTTAACTAGAGGTGTTGTGGGTCGTGGAAGGCTGATTGATGGCGATTGTAGTTTATGGAGGGTCGATTTGAGGCTGTGGTGGGCCTTTTGGCTACGGTGGGTGAATTGGACGCAGTGGTAGGCTGATTAGTGGTGGTGAAAGGCTGCTCTAATGGTGGTTAATGATGGCGACTGCCGTGGTGTTGGGTTGTAGTTTGAGGCAAACAAGAAATCTCATACATCTTCTTCCAGATTTCAAACCCCAAATCTAAATTTTCATTCTTGTTTATTTGATTTGTTGAATCGTGATAGTTTATTGCAAGTAATTGGAGTGAGAAAGTTGTGACAACTGCTTTAGGCGAGAAGGCTGAAGAAATGTGAGAAAGCTAAAGAACACGATTATGATATGATGCGACTATGGCCGTGGTTGTGGCCTGTTATTAGGGGAGGGAGTGTTGTCTTTGTGTGTGTGTGTGTGTTAAATATGAAAAAGTGTAAATGGATGATGGTAGTGGTGGGGCTGTATGGTGAGATGGAGGGATAAGGAATGACATTTGAAGAATTATATTCTTAAGTGATCGGCAATGTGGTCTTTTCATGCTTTCTGTATTTTCTTTTGATCAACAGACGTTAAGTGCTATATTTATTCCAACTAATGGAAACGCATGTAATTTTACGTAACCTCAAGGTAATGAGTGTAATTAATCTTATAATTTTCCTAACTCGCAAAACCTTATACCATAGGTAATATTTCTTTTCCTTTTTCTTTTGATAATATAGGTCTTTATTTGATGAATGATCTGGGTTATAAATTATTCTTGATAAACTTTTGTTGAGTTTGTATTTATATTAAAACTATAATGTGTATGTATAAATACTGAGTGAAAAACGTAGGTTTGTAAACATTATTAAAATTACTTAGTTCATTATCATTATTTGATATCAACTTCACACATTCATTTCGTAGTATAGATTTCAAAAAGACATACATGTATATAGACTTTTTAGACGATTAGGTGTGATATTATTATATAAGTCTGTGTTAAAAATAAAAGTCTTATGACTAATATATGTTAAATTACATACACAACTAAATTTATAGACTTGTTATACTACTAAGATGAACATGGTCATGCTAGATAAAAATAAAAAAAGAACTTTAGAGTATATTGTCAAGAGAAATTAAGAGTACACCGTAGATTTTTTTTATTGAAAAGTCGAAAAAAGAAAGTATAATTAAATTAAGCATAGTTTTAGACAAATAGTACCCGAATATTAAAACTTAAGATTAAAACAAAGTTGAAAAAAACTTACTTTGTACTTTAATCTTATAATAAAATATACATGAAAATTATGTTCTCTTTGTCCCGAATTATTTGATTATATTTAACTGAACGCTTATTTATGATGGGAGTCTTATTTTATGAGTAACCCATTCTATCCCGAGAGGAGGGGGAAGCGGAGGAAGAAAGTGGTTCAGTTGAGAGAAATGTGTTGGTGGAGGATTGAATGTGGAGAGAGAAATAAAATAAAATGAAAAAGTGTATAAAAGGTAACCATGTAAAAATATCTACATAATTTTTCTTAACTTAAAAATTTATTATTTACCGCTCAAAAAAAAAATATGATCACTAAGAACTAATACTAATACAGAACAATTAGGATTCTTTTAGGGGCAATCACTTACACTCTTCTGTTTTGGCAGGAGAATTACCAAAAACGATCGTCAACACTTCATCGTTATTGATACTTGATTTGGCAGAGAATGCAATTGCTGGTAGCCTCCCAAAGGACCTGTGCTACTCAATTCCAGGGCTTGAACGGCTTAACCTTCTTCACGATCAATTCAACGGAGAGATCCCTGAGAGTCTATCGCACTGCAAGTCACTGCTAGTAATCGATCTATCGTACAATTATTTCACAGGAAACATACCCAGAGACATTGGCAACTTGTCACTACTTCAAGAGTTCTATCTTAGCCGAAATAACTTGGAAGGTACCATTTCTCCTCCTCCACTTTGTAATATTCAGAAATGTTGGAGACACTTGCGTCCAAGAATTGCAATGCCTGTGGGAAAATATAAGTAAGCATTAAGCCGCCATTAAGAAGAATTTCATTTTTAGAATATTGACTCGGCATTTTATTTTATTTTATTTTTTCCTTTTGTGGTTTTTACTGCAGGAGAATTACCAAAAACAGTCTTTAACATTTCTTCATTAGTGAGGTTTGGTATCAATTCCAATGAAATTGCTGGTAGCCTACCAGCTGATTTGTGCTACTTACTTCCGATGCTTGAAGGCATTGGCATTGGCGTGAATCGGTTCACTGGAAAAATTCCCTCTAGTTTGCCACGTTGTGAATCACTTCAAGTCATCAGTTTAGTAGACAATAAATTCACAGGAATCATACCGAAAGACATTGGGAATCTGTCAATGCTTGAAGTGGTATATATTGCTGGCAACCAACTCACTGGAACAATCCCTAACTCAATCTCAAATTCTTCCAAAATTACTTCTCTAGATTTGGGTTCCAACGTGCTAACCGGAAATGTACCCACATTTTTAGGTGAACTTACATTCCTCCGACGTCTCCTGCTTGGACCAAACCGTTTGACAAATGAACCATCTCTGGGACTAAGTTTTCTTACTTCACTAACAAATTGTAGGTCCTTAAATGTATTGGGGATAGGATCAAATAGACTGCATGGAGTTCTTCCAAATTCCGTTGGGAATCTGTCCGCTTCTCTCGAATTGCTTGACGCCACTGGCTGCCATATTAACGGCATGATTCCAAGTGAAATTGGTAATCTAAGTAACTTGGTGACTTTGGCTCTGGGAAATAATGATTTGACAGGATCAATCCCTGAAACTATAGGAAAACTGCAGCAAATCCAACGGCTGCATGTACATGACACTGAGATACAGGGGTTGATACCCGACAATATCTGCAAGTTAACAAACTTGGGCGAGTTGAATTCAATGAAGACCAAGCTTTATGGGTCAATACCAAGCTGCTTGGGGAACCTTACTTCATTGCGAACACTTCAGTTAGGCTCCAACGCACTCACGTCTAAAATCCCGTCAACTTTGGGAAGCCTGAAAGATATCCTCCACCTCGATTTGTCCTCAAATTTTCTAATTGGTCCCCTGCCTCAAGAAATTGGCAGCATGAAATCCATTGTAGAATTGCAATTATCAGGGAATCAGTTCTCAGGTTACATACCAACTTCTATTGGGGAGCTACAAAATTTGGTTAACCTCTCCTTGTCAAGAAACAGATTACAAGGCCCTATACCTGAATCATTTGTTGATATGGTAAGCTTGGAGTCCTTGGACCTATCCCAAAACAATCTTTCTGGCACCATCCCTAAGTCGTTGGAGAAACTTCTGCATTTAGGCTATCTAAACGTTTCTTTCAATGAATTAAGTGGTGAAATTCCAAATGGAGGAACCTTTAACAACTTTGCAGCTGGATCATTTATTGGAAACAAGGAATTATGTGGAGCACCACAGTTCCATGTCAAGGCATGTAAGGGCAATAAACGTACAGGATTCAACAAGACCAAAATTTTACTGGTCTATATCTTGCCACCGACCACGTTGATAATTATTGCAGCTGCTATTGCAATTTGGTTGCCTAGACGACAAGCCAGTAATACACATCTTCTGGTTCGGGAAAATTCACTGCTTTATCCTTTCAATAAAAGGATTTCATACTACGAGATTCTTCAGGCAACAAACAACTTTAGCGAGGTCAATTTAATTGGGAGGGGAAGCATTGCCCTGGTGTACAAGGGGATATTCTACAATGGGATGGTTGCTGCCGTAAAGGTTTTCAATCTACAACTCCAAGCAGCGTTCAAGAGTTTTGAGGCAGAGTGTGAAGCAATGCGCAACATCCGCCACCGGAATCTTGTTAAGGTAATCAGCAGTTGTTCCAACCCTGATTTCAAAGCCCTGGTGCTAGAATATATGCCGAATGGGAATCTTGAGAAGTGGCTCTACACTCACAACTATTTCCTAGATATTGACCAACGAATCGGAATCATGATAGATATTGCAGCTGCACTAGAATATTTGCATCATGGTTATTCAACCCCTGTGGTGCACTGTGATTTGAAACCAAGCAATATCCTTTTAGATGAAGACATGGTCGCCCGTGTAAGTGACTTTGGCATAGCAAAACTCTTAACTGAAGACAAGCCAATGACACAAACCAAGACCCTCGGTACTATTGGATATATGGCACCAGGTACGCTTTGACTAATAGTGTTTCTACAGCAATTCATGGAATACATGCTCACTTCCAATATATTGGCAACATCATGCAAAAAAGGAAAAAAGAAAAAGAAACGAAAAAAGGAGCAATATGTTATTATTAATAGCCTTTCTCATACTACCTATTAGCATGTAAGCGATGAAACCATATGAAGGGTAGAGTTCAATCTTTTTTGTACAATATTTCTAGTCTCTGAAGTACTCTAACATTAAACAAATGGACCCATTTAAAAATCATAAGATCTTAAATGTACTTACGCATGCTTATGTGATCTATATTCATGTTCAATATTAAACAAATGAATCATTCTTTTCTAGTTGATTCAGGTATAAATGTGTCCTATTTTTGCAGAATACGGGACGGCAGGGATAGTGACCACTATAGGGGATGTTTACAGCTACGGGATTCTGTTAATGGAAACATTCACAAGAAAGAAGCCCACAGATGATCTATTTGTGGGAGAACTCACCATGAAAAAATGGGTGTCCGAGGCATCCTCTAAAGCAGTAATAAGCATTGTGGATGCCAATTTACTGACAGGAGAAAAGGAAGATTTTACTGGGACAAAAAGTTGCTTGTCAATGATCATGGAAGTAGCAGTAAACTGCACAGAAGATTCACCGGACGATAGGATTAACATGAAAGATGTTGTAGGTAGGCTTACGAAGATTAGACAACGCTTTAAGGGATTGTAATGTGAGGATTGAAGTCGGGCAATCATTCTCTCGAACTGCTTCTGCTGTCTAGTATTCGAAAAGATAGCGAACTGGCATGGGGGATTTTTTTTCATAATCTGATGCTATCTCTTACATCAACTGGCTGTCTGCTAATAATCAGTGACTGCGAATGAGCTGCTTATACACAGTTAATAGTAGTTTGCGCAATCCAAAATTAATCTACCAAACTCGGTGGATCAACAAGTGAATGCAGACTCAAAATCCCTCAAGTTAACAGCACTAATTTTCATCGCAAATAAGCTTAAACTATGTCTGGATCTTGGAATCTGCAAGGGGAAGGAAAATCAAAGCGAAAAGAATAAATTTAAGTTCTGCTGTGGTTGTATATGCCGCCTGCAGCTCTACTGGTATCCCACCCACTTTCGACTAAAGTGGACAAGGTTCAAGTTCATTTCAATAGCCCTTCTTCGAAGCAATTTCAAGCAGCCTGTCAAGACAGTTTGCATAGCCCCGTTAAGGATTTATGTGCCCCGGTAAAAAGTGACCATGAAGGATCCTGTCAGGACTCGGTCTTGAATGCGACCATACCAATACCAAATCGTACCAGGCTGAATGAAGGGCTGTCATGGGCTAAGGCAACATCGGTAATGAGAACAGAGATGGCACAAGATAAAGATACAGTATTCGGTGGGAACGGGCAAGAGCAAGAATTTGAAAACATCACAAGAATGAGAGGGTAGTAGAAATGCTTAAGTAGCACTGGATATCTATCATTATTTATGGGAGTCGTATGTTCTAGTTTTCGGAGGCACCTAACGAAGCGAGACATAACCTTAACCTGACTAACCAGCCTGCGACTATGAGCCAGGATGCTAGCTGTAGAGAGTTTAACCCCCTTGAAAATAAGATCATTTCTACCTCACCAGATGGCCCATAGCTGAACTATGATACCGACGAGGTGAAACAAATCCGAGCTATGCCGAAAAATTGACTTGTTCAAACAATGAACAATCCAGTGTCTGACTAAAGCAAACAAGGGCCACATGAGGACCAAAATGCTGAAGCCAGAGTGGTAGAATACAAATGCATTCAAGAAAAAGATGAGTCTGGGTTTCCGGGCACCGCCTACAAAGCGGAAAAGTATCAGAAACTGGACATTTCCTGTGCGCTAAGGCCAAAGAGACTGGTAACTTCTGATGCAGGAGCTGCCAAACGAAGATTTTATGCTTTTCTGGAATTGGCAATTTCCAAAGCTTTTTCCAGACATGAGTTGGCAAGGGGTCAACTAATAAAGCATTAGTTACGTACTCCTTTGCTAGCTGTTTATAAGCCATGCCAGTCGAGAAGACCGCATGCTTAGCAAAAGGCTAGAAACAAACATCCTCCTCTTCTGAAGGATACCTCGGTACATGCAAGATGAGAGCGACTGTGGAAGGAGGAAAAGTGTTAAGTAAAAGGGGAACATCCCAGAAATGGGAATCCGGAATGAGAAGGTCTGAGACATGCCAGTGCGCATTTGACTCGGTACAGAAAACTTGCAACAGAGCTGGCGGTTTTTTAGGCAACTGCCAATCCATCCAGACATAAATTGAGCGCCCATTCCCAATATGCTACTAAATACCACCGTTGAGAGCTCGTTGCCCAACTAAAAGACTACGCCAAATCCATGATCCTTGCCTAGGAGATTTTGCTTTGAGGAAACTATTTTGACGAAAGTATTTTCCTTTAAGCACTTGAGCAAACAGTCTTTCTGGATTCTTCCAAATATTCCACGCCTGTTTAACTAGTAAGGCTTCATTAAACACCTTAAAATCACGAAAAAGCCATACCCCCAACGTTTTAGGCAGGCACAAAACTGGCCAAGATAACCAGTGAAGGGATTTTTGAGATACATCCCCCGACCACCAAAATCGACCAAGAATTTGATCAAGTTTTTTGCATACATGGATCCGGAATTTATAGACTGACACGTAGTGAACAAGGAGTGAAGAAAGGACAGAGTGAATAAGCGTAGCACGGCCTGCTTTAATATGTAGAAGACCTAACCAGTGAGAACACTTGTCTAGCACCCGCTGAACAAGGCCGTTGAAGATTTCCTTTTTGTTAGCCACCATATCCAATTCAATTCCCAAATATTTCCCAAAACGTGTTTTCTCATCAAACTCAAACCCTTGCTGAATCAGATTCCTCACCTCTGTTGAAGCATTAGGACTAATCAAAAGGCTAGATTTATCCCAATTGATAAGTTGTCCCGACATAAAGCAATATTCTTTTAACACCTTTTTGACCTCAACAATGCTCTGGCTCAAATCCCTGTTCAATTGAACGAACAGATAAAGGTCATCCGCATACATCAGGTGCGTGATCGCAGGAGATCCTCTGTCTGCTTTGATTCCTTGTATTTTCTTTTGTGTTGCTGCAGAAGCAAGCCCCATCGACAGTATTTCAGAGCACAGAACGAACAGGAAAAGGGATAAAGGATCACCTTGACGAATACCGCATTTGGGCTTGAAGGGAGATGTTGGAGCCCCGTTGACAAGAACTGAGTAAGTGACCAAGGCAAAACTCTGATATAGTAGGTTCACCCAACCAGGGGGGAAGCCAAAGCTCAAAAAGACCTCAGTCAAAAAGTCCCAATTAACACTATAAAAAGCCTTGCTCATATCAATTTTAAGAGCAATCAAGATAATCTTACCCTTTTTTCGATGCCAAACACACTCAGTAAGTTCTTGTGCAAGAAGCACATTATCAGCGAGAGCGCGGCGCGGCCGGAAATGAAGGCATTTTGGAATTTGGAAATAATAACTTCCATAATGGGTGACATTCGACTGACAAGGATTTTGGAAATTATTTTATAGATAACATTACAAAGACTAATAGGTCTGAAATCACTCGGTAATTCAAGCTGATTTTTCTTGGGAATCAAGGCGATGAAGGTTTGATTCACTTCCGAGAGAATTTTACTAGAATAAAGGAAAGATAAAACTCCTCGGGTGACCAGGGGGCCCATGAGATCCCAGCAATTTTGCAAGACGATAGCTGGAATACCATCAGGGCCAGGTGCTTTCAACTCACCTAATTGAAAGACCACCCGTTTGACTTCCTCAGGTGTGAAAGCTTGAGAGAGAAGGAACACCTGAGAGGGAGGGATCAAATGAAGCAAGTAGGAACTTAGAAAAGCTCTGATAACATTCGCATTCGGCTGAGACTCAGGCGGAGGGAACAACTTGGTGAAATAATTAACTAAAAGCCCTTTGATATCATCCTCATCAGAAAAGACATGCCCAATATCATCTTTAAGCGAAATGATTTGATCAGTACGCCGACAAATGATGGTCGAGGTATGGAAAAGACACGTGTTCCTGTCTCCTTGATCTAACCAATCTATCTTAGCACGTTGTCCCCAAAAAATGACCTCACATGTCAACGAAAATTCTAATTTGCGTCGGAGAGAAGCTTCCTCAGGCACCGCCTGCCGCAAGATCTCAGATTCTTGTTGAAAAAATAAAAGCTTGTGCTGGATAACTGAAATTTGGCTTTGCAATTTCCCAAAGTTTACTCTACTCAATTGTTTGAGTTCTCGTAAAAGCCTTCTAAATTTATACATGCTCTGGAAAAGTGGCGAGCCTACAGATGGAGAGAGCCAAACTTCCTTAATGACAGAATAAACCTCAAGGGATGAGAACCACATGGCTTCAAAGCGGCGAGGTAACTGATACTTGCAAATGAGAGGAGACGTGTCACAGAGGATAGGGGCGTGGTCGGATCGCTGAATAGGTAGGTTACTAGCTATGGCGTGGGAGTAATGAACAATCAACGAAGGAGAGGTCACGACTCGGTCCAGTTTTTCATAAAGAAACCGATGTTCCGGGGAGCCATGGACCCAAGTGAAAAGAGAATAATCCCAAAGAACGTCAGACAACGCAAAAGTTGTAAAAAATCTTGCAACGATTGAGCCCCCGGGATCACAGAGGAACTACGACCCGTTTTCTCAAAGGGTGACAACACTTGATTGAAATCACCAGAAAGACAAAAAGGAGTAGGCAGAGGGGATAGACAGATGCGACAATTTCCCAAACGCCCGGCCGAAGGTGAACACGAGGATGACCATTAACAAAACCATAGTAGACTATAAAGTTATTCGCATCTTTGCAAGAGGTTAAAACAAGATTGGCATGAACAAGGATAACAGACAGCGGCAAAGATGAGAATCACCCTAACCAGAGACCCCCACTGCTACCTATTGGATGTACCCGCAAAATTCAAGTACCCAAGTTTCTGAAATAAACAAGCTACTTTTGAAAAAGGCATTTTGGTTTCCATTAAAAAAGCAACCTCGGGGAGTGCTTCCAGATCAAACCAAATGCTGTTCGAACTGTGGTGGCTTGACCCACACCGCCACAGTTCCAGCAAAGCATTTTCATAACCTCGCCTGTGATTGATAGGGCTCAATCACCAAAGCCTCAGCTCTCAAAGACCAAAGACCATTATCGCGGGATAGTTGAAACTCAGGCAGCACATGAGAATGACAAGAATTGCAGATATATAAGAAAGAAACTGATGCATCAATACCAAATGCTATTTGAGAGCAAGATAAATAAGGTGTCATGCTACTCGAAGTAGACAAACCAGGAGGCTGTGCCCTGAAAATATCCTCAAGAGAACGACTCCGCTTCAGAGGACTTGCAGTTGAGATTAAATCTGTCAGCATCTCTCTTTCACGTTTTCTCGAATCCCCGGAGCTGCTCGAACTAGCAGTACAGAGATTAGAACTATGAGAACTAGAATTTCGAATCCCTTCTATCTGCAGATTCGTTGACATGATGACAGCCTCCATTAATGTTGGCAAAACCTCAGCCTCAGAATTTATCCCCGTACCGTCACCACCCACATGGTCACCAAAAGTAAACTGCATGAATTCTAACGGTCCCTCTACCACAACCGAAGCACCCTTATCCGAAGCGTTCAAGCATAAGTTAGAACTAGCAACCAATTCCACATTCTCAGTACGAGCTTTCTTAGAAACAATAGAGGGGTCTGCAGACTCACTCTTACGCTTAGTGGATGAAGCCGTGGAAGAGGGTGAAGAAGGGGAACTGTAAGGATCTGACAAATGTTGAGTACATTCAATTTGCAAACTTACTGTTGAGTGCGCGGGACAACGGAGAAGATTGTCCACTTCAACATCACACAATTCGTCACTTGATGAGTCAGCCAAAAACTTCGGCGCCTTAAGGACAAACGATGGAGAAAGGCGCGCAGAAGGAGGAGCTAGCACGAAAGATTGGAGTGCAGGTCCAGAGGAGGGGCCTATTCCTGCTTCGTCTAATCTGGGTTGCTCACATAAAAGACTCCCATCCCTTATTAGTTAAAAGTTGGCCCAGCCCCATCGGGTATGAGATCAGAATCCATGGTTAAAGGGACGGGTCATCATGACACATGCAATACGTGTGTACAAAAATTAATAATATAAAAATCTTGATCATGTATAAATATTAATCATTATAAAAAAATATATAGAATGCCACTTGTCACTGTTGCAGCTAAAAACTGGATCGGGAACCACACCAGAAATCAGGCCTGCAAAAGAGAACACGGAGTAACCGCCGGGTGGGGTTCTGGCGGGGGAACACTCCGATGCTTAAGTCAGAGATGGCTAACAATGTAGAACTCTGAAGAAGCAGTAAAACACAATGTGTGATTGTGTGTGAACTTATCTGTACCTGAGGGGTCAGACCCCTTTATATAATGGTAGAAGGAGGAGTCCTAGTAGGACTAGGCTTTGACCAACTCTAATCAGAGTCTAATTAGGATCTTAGAGGATCTCATGTCAATCTAGAGTCAGAGCCTCTTTAGGATTCTGTCCGGTGATTCATACGGTAAATGCCATATCAGTAATGAGCCAATATGGGTTACGTGTCAAAACTGTCACGTGTCGTCCGTAGATTGGAGGAATATTTTTAGCTATATCAGTCACCATTATAGATAGGTAATTATATAACACCAAAAAGTTGTTACACCAAACCATGCTTTCCCTTTATATATAGTAATTCGGTAAAAAATTGTATATGATAAAAACTAAAAGTAATTATTCACTGATTAAACTTTTGTTTTATGAAATTTTCAAGAAAAAATAATAAAATGTCACTTGTCATCATTCTAGATAGGTAGTTATGTAACACTAAAAAAATGTTACACCACCGAACCGTATTTTCCATTTATATATAATATAAATAAATATAGATATAGACATAGATAGATATGGGTCGTGTCCAGTAAAGATGGGCTAACCAATAGATTGAGCAGCTTGTCACAAACCTGCTTACCCTTTGCAATGATAGGCTGTAATTTAATAACCAATAGACGGAGAGGAACTTTCGTCAGTGGAATTGGCCAAATTTACCATTCGACCATTCATTTCAACAAGATTCTATGCAGTGTCCCAAAACCCCGCACCGATCGCACACTTGAAAAACTTTCTCAAATCGACCTTGGATCCAATGCGAGTTGCTGTGATTGGTACGCACGAAAATACAAGGGATAAAGGGGTCATCAAGCTTCACTCAAACGAGTACACGGAAGTAATCACATCGTTGTTGCCTTATGGGAGACCAATCTACAACTAGCAGAATGCCAAAAGCATTACCAAACATCCATGAAAATAATAGCCAAATTTAAAAGGCAATTTCCTGCATAAAGGCCAATGAATGATGTAAGGTATCTAACTGGTCCAGCTTGTAAGCAGTCTGCCTTCATTTTCTTGAATTTGATATGCTTAGTGATTGAGGTGTCGAAGGGCTGAGCTTGGGTCAGCCAAACAGGGCTTCAGGCCTGGGAAATCAGGCCTGGCTCAAAACTGGGAAACACAAGCCCTAGTCCCTAATTTGATTTTATTTGTGTTTTGTGTTGCGAAAATATAAACACATGAAATAAATTTTTCGATAGGCTCTCCTCTTTTTACGCGGGCTTAGGACCGACTGCTTGTAATTTTGGGAAAACAAGAATGATTAGCAATTGATTGGTCAAGCATTTTCATCTAATCCACGTGCTCCTACTTTCTCTTATCTAGCATTTTGCATTTTCTCTTGACAATTCCTCTTATTTTCATCCCAATGATTTTTTTATTTCGTAGTATCTCCAGAAATGAGAGCATCCTATCAGCTTCTCCAGGGTGGAGATCAAGCAGCCTGCTACTAGCCTCATCTGAAAAATATTTGGAAATGTATATTGTGATTCATCTTCTACACCAGTAGTTCATCCTTCAAATTTTGATACACTTTAGCATGTAGCTTCACCATAATTCTTAATATTATTTATTTTCATGCCTTGTTCCATACCCTCACTTTTCTTGTTAAAAAGTACATTAGCAACAAAACATAAATTTCTTAACAACGAACGAGAGTGCGAAAAAACATAACATGTCGTTGAACTCAGCATTCCCATAGTACTAAGAATATATATATATATATATATATATATATATATATATATATATATATATATATATTGGAGGACTGTTTCGGAAGTAAGAAGCCCCTTTGACATATCTTCATCTGCAAATAATTCTCGATGTGAAAACACAGAGACAAAGGGCTGATTTTTTAATAGGAAAAAGTGAGGAGTACGTTCGATGGAATAATTTCTTATATGTATTGCCACATCCCCAAGATTTGGGCCCACTTATTGCGACATCGTCCATTAATACAATTCCTCGAGCAATATATGCAACCCAACAACAACAACAAAAAATAGGGCCAGAAAATGGGCCGAAAAAGGGCAGAAACTGGGCCAGAAAAGGAGGGCCATGGCCAGGCTAGCCCTAAAAAACAGGCCGGTTTTGGGCCAGCCCATTTTTTAGGGCCTGGCCCGGGTTTTTTAGGGTCGGGCTGGGTGAAATAAAATTTGGAAAAAATGAGGCCTGACCCAAGGCTCTACGAGTTAGGGCCTGGTCAACTAGGACCAATTTAGGGCCGGGGCTGCCCAAACCTTTTGACATCTCTACTCAGTGATTGATTTACTCAGTAATTGATTTACTCAGTAATTGATTTGCTCATTTGTTTTTCTAATTGTTTGGTTAATCTGCTTTGCTAAATCTTAATTAGCTAATTGTTTTTTTTAATTCTTAATTTGGTGCATAAATAATTTCTAATTGTGTTGGAACGTGACGTTGAGCTTCGGCTTGTTTGGCTATTTAATTTTAAAATTGGGAGGTTGAAATGTACTATTGTGTTGGAATTTGATGTTGTGTTGAGATTGAGAGGTGGAGCTTGAGCTCAGAAGGTTGATCTTGGAATGTGATTTAGTTTTAAAATTGAGAGGTTGATGTTGAGCTTGAAATATACAAGCTATTTAGGTATGTGAATTTGTCTTCAGAACTTGAGATATTGAGATTTAATTCCAAAGTTTTTTTTCCCGCACAACACATTATTCTCAAAAGAATTTTCTTAAAACAAGAGTAAACACATTAAACATAAGTTTCTTTAAATTACCAATCTAATATTCATCTATTTAACCTAAAACTAGTATGCTCAAATAACAAGTTAAATGGTAGTTAAATGGATGAATAGGCCACATTCTCCTTCCAAGGAAAACGGACGTGAAGGCCTTGAAGCTGGGTTTGAAAAGGGTGGGCTTACGAAAGCCCAACAAATATATCTCAATAAAAGCATATTTAAATCATAACTCAAATCAAGGCAACTAAATAAAACATAATTTATCTATGTCATATAGCTCTCCAAAAAATATTTATTTTTGCCCACGAAGTACAAAAATTAAAATTTACACATGATTCATATTTTTGGGACCACATAAGTACCACAAAAAATATTTCTAAATGGCTCAAAAATGAGAGATAAATTTTTAAAAATTGGCAAACAGTAAATTTATCCCTAATATACTCTCTGCAATTAAAGAAAAAATTATGTGTGTATAAAACAAATTTTTAAAGCTAATTTCAATAGAAAAGTCATTTAAAAATTAAACAGAATACACACAGAGGGTATAAAGGTAAGTTTTAACACCATAGAAAAAATCAGTGAGTTAGGATGGAGCTCCACTTGTCGGCAGTGAGAAAAACGGCCCAAAAATAGCCCTCACGCGCCTCCACTCGCCGCCGTGTGCGTGGGGCAGCGTCTAGGGTTTTCTGTGAACTGGCGCGTGTGTACGCGCGCACACATGGGCGTGTGGAAGCTGCAACACAAGGAGCGAGTGTGGAGCATGGTGGCAGCCACGGCTGGTGCGTGGGAGTGCGTGGCGCGCGGCTTGGCTCACGTGTGTCGTGCACGGCTGCCTTCGCGCGTGGCATGCGTCCTTGGAGCGTGGGCGCGGCTGCGGCTCGGCTTTAGCGCGTGGCGTGCACTATTCATCTTCTTCGTTGAAAAAACCTTAATATTCAGCCGCCGTCATGCCGCGATGCCAACTTTCGAAGACCATATCTCTCTCGTTTTTAAGCCAAATAATCCATGCGATATATCGTTGGAAAGCTTATACGACATAGATCGATTATGTGTCAACCGATCATGATAAAAATTTAATATTATAGTCCAAATTTGAGTCCTCAAACTCAAAAAAATCACAGTTTCTTGAAAAATAAAATCGTGATTTCTCACAAACCATGCATTAAAAAATCACGAAATTTTACGGAGTTCATCCTCAACCGTAGGAGAACAAAACCATATAATTATTTTTTTAGAAAAACATGCTAAAAAAAATTTAAATTTTAATAATGGGTCTCATTCATGTATTCTAAAAAAATCGCAACATGCACATAATTTATTCTAACAAGTTAAAGGAGAATCAACAAGTAATCATGCTCTGATACCAATGTGAATAACAATTAATGCACTACCACGTAACACGTAGTGGGTTCGAAAACATACCGTATGAACTCTCCGAATATTCCAACGATGGATCATTGTTGTTACGAGCCTCCAACACGCTTGATCTTTTTCGCAGGTTCGAAAACGGCTACTAGAGTCGAGTTCTTCGTCCACGAACCAAATCCTAGAGCTTGGTGATTGCTCTAGAGAGAGTGCTAAGAGAGAATGATTGTCTTGTGACTTATTGTCTGTCACCTATGATTTATTGGGATATCTCTAGTCTTTATTTAGAGATATTTAGAGATAAGCTTTACCTCAAACACTTAGGAGATAAAGTTGTATTTATCTCAAATACCTATGAAATAAATATTATATTTATCTCAAACACTTAGGAGATAAATATCCTCTAAATAACTGTAATTATCCAGACTAACAAATACACATTATCTGTTAGTGGGCGGATAATGGGTCCACTGACCCAATTTATTAACAAATAGAATAGTCATTTTGATATCAATTAGTTATTCATGTTCAATGTTGTTGTTTACCTTCTTGGTTTTTTTCATTTTCAAGTCCTTCTACCAGGGCAGCACTCATCTCAATAACAAAAAAGTTTTTCAAAGATTGCTAAACTTTTTCCTTGGATAGAACATAAAACAAGTCTACGATAAACAAACTCAAATGATTCGGAGAAATATGAAAGGATATAGTAAACGAAGGGTTTTCTAACAGGCCCTTAGATGTTACTACTGCCTTGTATTTTGAAGCTGTTTACTGGTTTTTGTAAAATAAGAGAAATAATCTACCTGAGTTTATGGTGAGTAAAATCTAGGCAGAGCAAGAGGAAATCGTGAAGAACAGGCCACCCACACAAAAGGGGATTTCGCTTAAAGAAGTTAGGCAGATGGGGTATCTCTCCAAGGTACGTGATGACCCTTTTGAAGTTCAAGGCTACTCATTGGTACCAGTAAGTTCATTTACATTCTGAGGGTACTAAAATAACTCTTTTTTGTTGGACCTTTAAAGGTGATAGATGAAACACTTCGTTTGATAACATTCTCATTTGTGGTGTTCCGAGAGGCAAAAGCAGATGTCAATTTAAGTGGTGAGTGATGATTGTTCTTGCTATTTATTTTCCAGCAGTATTTGTTCATCTTGGATTGCGCTTTTGAAGCAAGTGCTTTCTTTCGTATAAACACACAACAAGATCTTGCTTGCAACTTTCGTCATATGTTCTGGTGTCTTCTGCTCGGATTAAGTGCTAAAGCATGGCATAAAAAATGAAGTACCACTTAGTGAATATAATGTGTTACAGGTTATACAATTCCCAAGGGATGGAAGATTTTGGTCTGGTTTAGGAGTATTCACTTGGATCCTGAAATTTATCACGAGCCGAAGGAGTTTAATCCGTCTCGATGGGATGTAAGTGCAGAAGAACCATTTCCCTTTTGATCTTTCTTCCACCCAATCTATCCAACAGTGAAAACTGTAATTATGATCAGATATTCTATGAAGCTAATTTTGTTAAGGATTGTCTGCAGGGTCATACACCCAAAGCAGGAACTTACCTTCCTTTTGGAGCAGGAAGCAGAATGTGCCCCGGGAATGACCTTGCCAAGCTAGAAATTGCTATTTTCCTTCACTATTTTCTACTAAACTACGAGCAAGTTACATAGCTGGCATGCCTTTCTTTGACAAGCTACTGTTGTTATGACGTGCATTAGTATAACATGTATATGTATCGTCATAGTCAAATTCCGCAATTTCATAGGGTATAACGTGCAATTCATAGCATGCAACAATTTACGGCACTGTCACTGATAGCTTGTGGCTGTATTTCATTTGTGGCAACCAATGATCTGCATCAAAATTTGAGCATGTTTGTTTACTGAATACGGATATTTACCACAAATCCTCATTTCTCGTTTTGTAGGCTTGAACGGAAAAATCCTGGATGCCCGTCGTTGTACTTGCCCCATTCAAGGCCTAAAGACAACTGCTTGGGAAGAATAAGAAGAGTCTCTTCTCAAAGAGTAGTTTAACGACACATGTTCTTGTTTATTCTCGCAAATGGGTCTCTCTTTCAAGCACGCACTAGATAGAAATGATGTCTTTTTTTCAAAGAGGCGGAAGGGACATGCATATTTGCTCATCCTTTTTGTTTAGCAATAAACATTGCCTTCATGTTTTACCTTCATTGCTTAATTTAGTGATCATTTATATTAGCAGTGTGTTTGTACCAAGTAAAAATACACGTGACTCGGCCTGAGCAAGCTGATTTTCCCTAGGGCAGTAACATGCCATGTCAGTTAGGGATCAGCTTCAGGACAAATCTTCCCTCAAGAATGACTCGTTCGAGAGCAAGTTGGTATTTGTTTATCAAATCAATGACAATAATATGGCTAAATGACACATGGATAGTTTAAAGCAAAATAAAGACGCGTGGATTGTATATATAGGGCATGAAATTTTATATGTGCATCAGCGTGTCATCATGGGAAGAATTGTGAGAAAAGTGCAAAGGGAAGAATTTGTAAGAAAAGTGCAAAGGCCATATATATATATATATGTATATATATATATATGTATATATATATGTATATATATATATATGTATACATATATATATACATATGTATGTATACATATATATATACATATGTATGTATACATATATATATACATATGTATGTATACATATATATATACATATGTATGTATACATATATATATACATATATATATACATATAGATATATATATATATACATATATATATATACATACATATATACAGATACATATATACATATACATACATACATACATATATATATACATATATACATATATATACATATATACATATATATATACATATATATATATATACACACACTTACACAATAAGGGAACACAAGGCCCTATCGAGTCTTAATAAGTGGCAAGGTCACATCAAATCAAGGACGGTTGAAATGAGCAAAACGGTAAAGCACGCTGAAACCCGTGGTAGCTTCAAATTGGATTAACTTGAGGCTCAAGGATTTCTAACTCAACTATAAAAGCCATAAATATTGTATCAACTAATCCTCTAAACACCAAACACAAACTAGCTCATAGTTTAGGTTAGCATACCTTTGTTTACCATAAGTAGACATATTTATCTTACGTACATCAAAGCAACTGTCTGACTCACTTAAATGATCACCAAAGTGTATCCATTCTTCGTATTAAAGCTTTTGTATGATCAAAGTGTTATCAGTTTATAAGAGTTTGATCATGCATTATGAACACAATGAAGATAAACTGTCTATGCTCAAATAAATACTTGGTTTGATTAGGAGTAGGAATAAATTAGGTGGGAATAGCGATAACTTAAATAGCACTGAATATGTACTGAAGCCGTAAGTTAAAAGAACTCTGAGGAGATTTCCAAATTCTCATAAATCCTTCTGAGAAGATTTCAGAAAAGGCACCCTTTGCCAAACATTTTTTTTAGGAATTGTGTTTACACATGGTGCATTAAGGACCTATAACAGTCTCATGCGATCTCATGAGTGGCCATCATTAAGTCGGCTGGCCAATAAACTAACCCATGAAACTACTTGTTACAAATAAGAAAGTACGTAAGGAAAGAATGAACTCCTATGCGCATTTAGAAAAACCTTACGTCCTTTATCTGTCTGCACATTATAATAACTATAAACCTCCCATGGGCATGTGCCAGAGCGTTTACAAAGCAAACACTTTTAGGCATGCCCAAGGAGACATATTTGTGCTATTTTTCCTCAGAAACATGGTTGTTACTAAGAAAAATCTTAATGAAAACTTTGTAATTCCCAATACCTCAATCCTTCATATGGCTAACACCTCTGACTCAGAAGGCCATATGAGCGTAGAACAAGCAAGGGAAGAATAGTTGAATCCTTTTGGGGATTAAGGGAAGAATGTCTCTACAAAGGTGGTTCTGAGCGATGAACATGTCCAAAAGATGATGAACGCGTTTGAGACCATATAAAAGAGTATGTCTAACAGTGCAACCATATTTCGAGATCTTCTGAACAAGATTAAAATCTCAAAGAGACATAACACCAATAGCAAAGTCCTTTACCACAACATGCGTGAACTAGGTTGAACTTAGGGGTAAGCAG
Source organism: Escallonia herrerae (assembly GCA_033070095.1). Lineage (NCBI taxonomy): Eukaryota > Viridiplantae > Streptophyta > Magnoliopsida > Escalloniales > Escalloniaceae > Escallonia > Escallonia herrerae. Next base: position 136,106 of record JAVXUP010001134.1, read on the forward strand.
CCACTGAAGAGCAAACTAAAGTTATACTTGCTTGCAAGGGAACGTTAACCCAGGATTACTCAGTGTTGCGTCCCTACGAGAGTTTCCTAGACTAAGGTTCTACCATGACAAAGAAATGCGTACCAACTGAGTTACCTTGGTTATTGCACAATCTGACCAATTTAAACAAAGAAAGGACCCATGTTGGAGACCCTAAAGGGAAAAGTATCATTATATACATCCTAAGGCCTTCGGGGGCAGCACGAGCCAAATCAATGTTACTATAAGACTTACTATCCATATACTTATTCCCTTTCGAGAACGTAAATGATGGTTAATAAAGAACAACTAATGGATCTCGTCAAAGAGCAGGTCGGTCCAGGCCTTAGATGTATAGGCTGACTTTGTTATTCAAAACCTTGATATGAACTCTCATTTTGCAAGAGGTTACAAAGTCCTTGATTTTTTCACCTTCAATGGTGCAACTAGGCAATCTATTTATGCACATATCGACCTATTTAAAATACGGTTTGGTGAGCCGACTGAAGTTGATTTTCACAAGTTAAGATTTTCCAATCTCCCTCTCTAATTCTTCCTTCACCTAATATATTGGCCTACCATCGAATTCTATCTATTCTTAGACCCATATAGAAATCTATTACATTCTCACTTTTTTAAAACAACCCTAGAAGTCTCCATCACAGATCTAGTTGAACAAGCTGGAAACTAGTAGCAAACTTCATTGATAGGTTCAAACAGGCCAAGCACATAGTCAAAGTTAATCTACCTGAGTATGAATTTGTAAAACTCACATTGAACGGTCTTTATTTTGATAAAAGGATTAAGTTTGAAGCAATAAAGTTTCAAGATATATTTGAGCTGAGTGATAGGGCCTTAGAACTGCTTGAAAGTAAGGATGAATTCCTTTACAAGAACATAAAGGAACTCGACATAGGAGTTTGTGCGATAAAAGACCAGCAAGAGGTTAAAATGGCAGACATTACCGCCACAAAACCTTATAAATACAAAAACATTATACAGCCTAAGAAAAGCCCAAATCTTAGTTTGAGATTAAACACAAAGTTTTACTTTTGACATCACTAAGGCTAATAAGGGGTCTGAGCCTGTGTAATTATGCAAGGATAGTACCTTAACGAGAAGGTCTAGTTATCGTACATCATGCATTACATGTGTACACTTTCTGCGCATTGCCTGAATGGCATTACTTCTGCCCAAGATCAACATCTCTGAATTGTTTACAGTGTATCTTAAAATGATTGTTTACGAATGATGTTCAAATGAATGTCTTGTATTTGATTGAAGGGAATCAAGTGAAACTCCTTCCCATATTGTGATCAGACTATTTTGTGATTGTCTGAAACCCTTCCCTTATTTCCCTTGAAGTATCTGTGTTCGTTTTGAAATCTTTTAGAAAATCATCATCGCATTTTTAAAATGATCTTCAAATGATCGTATTGATATTTGGTTATGATTGTTAATGTTCGTTCCAAAACTGGGATGATTGTCAATATTCATTCTGATGTCTGACTAGAATTGTCTGTGGTCGTTTTTGGTATATGCTTATGACCAATTACGATCATTTTAGAATTTATCAGACTGTTCATGACTGTCAAATTGTTTTAAAACCCTATGATCCAATGGATTCTTTTGAATTATTTTGTAATTCCTTCGGGTGTCCTTATACGACCTTACTAACCTATCAAAAGCTTACCCTTTGTTTGGTTCCCTTCTACAAATAATGATCAACTGTAATATGCTTGGGATTTGGGTTTAAAGTTTGTGTGAGATACCGGTGAGTCCACCACTACTGTATAGTAAGACCCTGGCATGGGTCGGTACTGTCAACTAGGTCCAGAAGAACTCGAGTTTGTAAAGAACCTAGGTTTTCATAGTTTAAGTTTAAGCAGTCTTGTAGTCTTGTATTTTTTTAAGAATTTGATTTGATATTAGATTAGATATTTTGAAGTATGTGTTACTGAATAGGATTTTGACAGGTTTGAGGTGATGTGGTAGGTTAACATTCTAGGAGTTCGGAGTGATAGAGCTCCGAATTTCTGGGCTATTACAGATAGGCTTAGGTGGGTGTCATTTAAAGGGTACATATAAGGGCATATTACTATTAGGATTGATCCAAATAACCAAATGTGACCCTTGGCTTTTACTGTGATTGAGAGTGATAATAAAGACAGTTGAAAGTGGTTTTTAGAGCTGTTAGGCAGTGACTTGAATAGTGTTAATCAATCTGCTTGGACCTCTATCTCAGACAAGCAAAGGGTTTTGTTCAAGCCTTAAAAGAACTCTATCCATATTCTGATTCTAGTTTTTGTGTGCAACACTTGCTAAGTAACTTTAAAGTAAAGTATAATAGCAAGGCATTGACAGATTAGTTTTGGGCTTATGCAAGAGCAACATACACAACAAAGTTTGAGCATGAGATGCAGAAGATGGGTAAGTTAAGCAGAGATGTGTTAGAGTGGTTAGGAGGCAAGTTTCCAAAACAATGGAGTAGGTCACCCTTTAACACATTTTCAATGCTTTTAAATAACTGTTCTGAGTCATTTAATGCTACAATTGTCAAAGCTAGGGAGCTTCCCATTATCAGTATATTAAAGTGGATAATACTATACTTAATGAAAAGGATGGTGAAGCAGTGAGACTTTATTGCAACAGAGGCTGGGCCTTTGTGTCCAACAATACGACATATTAAAAAAAGGCCAAAAAGGAGTCAAACATGTGTGTGGCTAAGCTTGGTGATGCAGTTTCAACTAGTCTTGTTAAATGGGGGACATCATGATGTTGATATAAGATAATAGACATATGGGTGTAAAAGATGGTACTTAATAAGGATTCCTTGCATACATGCAATTTCAGCAATCCACAAGTTAAAAGAGAACTTTGAGGTCTATGGAAGATGACATTTGACAAAGCATATGAAAACATTATTTATCCAATAAAGAGTGAAGACCAGTGGCCAAAGTCAGGGAATCCTCTACTATAGCCACCCATTGTTAGACCTCAAACAGGCAGGCACAAAAAAGATTAGGCAAAGAATGGTTAATGAGATTAATCCCAAACAGAATCCTAATTAACTTAGGAAGAGTAAAAAAGTTTAAGTTGCAGTAATTCTGAAGAACTATAACACAATAAAAGAATAGGCCCTAAACTAATAAATTTTTTAAATAAAAAATGAATAATTTTTAACAATGTCGATATCATTACCCCCGGCACCACTGGGGCGATGATTCAAGGACTACTTGTGTGGATAAGGCCTATGTTGTAAAGTATATAACTTCAAAATCATAACCTATGTGAAAAGAGTGAAGAAACCTAGGCCATATGTAATTGGGGTTGATTATGGCTTAGGGAATGCAGCTGAGGTTGGTGATGGCTCAGAGAATGCAACTGGGGTTGGTGATAACTCAGGGAATGCAGCTAGGGTTGGTGATTGTATAATGGATGCAGCAGCTGGGGTTGATTGTGTTGATGTAGCTATTGAAAAAAATAAAGAGAAGAGCAAAGCTACCTGTAAGGACACTTGAACTAGTAGCAATCTGAATTGAATTTTCTAATTATACTTATATAACAATCTTAATTGGTCTTGAATTCTATTATAGGTAATGACACAAGGCTCAAAGTAGCAGCGGGGACAAATATAGGTCCAAGAGCAGCAAACCGAAACCCAGAGCACCTATAAATCAGGGTGTAAGGAAAAATGCAGATCCAAGGCAGAGCCCAAGACCAGCAAGTCCAAGCCAACAACACCTCTAAGTTAGGGACCAAGACCAACAGCACCTTTAATGCAAAGCTTAAGGCTAATAGCACCTCTAATGCAGGGCCAAAGACTAGCAGCAACTCTAAGTCATGCCCCTTGGTCAAATGCAAGTCCCAGTCGGGCCCTATACTAGCTGCAAGTCTAAGTCGGGGCCTTAGACTAGTTGTAGGTCGAAGGCAAAGGTTAAGACTAACTGCAGGTCCAGGTCAGGGCCCTAGACCAGCTGCAGGTCCAAGGCAAGGTTTGAGATCAACTGCAGGTCCAAGCCAGGGGCCTACACCAGCTGCAAGTCCAAGGCAGGGCCTTAGACCAAGACCTTAGACAAGTGCAAGTCAGTTAAATGTGTGATAAGTTCTATTTATAAGATTTTTATTTTGTGCATTTTCCAGTACTATCCAACTTATGCTTTGTATTTTCATGCCTCCATGTCACAACCAACTCTAAGACCAATGTGGAGGCCTACTGGTTCAAGTTGTAGTTCTGCTATAAGTGTTGGTTTTTCACTTCTTTATGTTGTTTTGTGTTTTACAAGATTTTAGTGCAATTATTTGAACCCGAGACTTTTGTTAACAATTATCTGTTGTTTAATGGTTCACAGCAAACTCCAAGTACTTATGACATCCACAGAGATGGGCACCTTGTGTTTGCACCCCCTGGTCATGCATGAAATAGGTGGAACCTCAATCAAGGAAGCTTATTTCAACTATAGGGACAAAAAGTGTGTCACACTATTATCATTACAAGCAGCTGCTACTAGTATGAAGACTAGAGTGGGTAATGAAAAAAGTGGGGAATAACCAAGTGATACCAAGGAAAGTGGGTTTGCAGTCGATGTGGATGTGCTATAGGAATGCAGTCCAAGTCAGATGCCAAGTATGATGATGTAGGACACAACAAGGATGGATCAAGGGTAGAGACCAAGGGCTTTCCAGACAGAGCCTGAGAATGACAGTGTTGCGAGGGCGATGGCACATAGTGAATACATGATGACAGTCATAGTTCGATGCTTAGGTTTAGAGTCAGGGTCATGTATGTTTCTCTCTCTAGGATTCTAGAGTGAGGAAATGCAAAGTCTAAAAATGGCATCACTGAGGGGTCCATAGCTGCGGTGCTCCACGGACTGTTGAATTGCATATTCACCCTGCCTACCCCACACAGCATCGCTATGTCTGTCGGGAAAGACTGACTCCCACAGCGTCATTGTGGCTAGAGAACCCCTTTGATCTGGCCACCAATTTAAGCCCTTGTAGAGTCCCACAGGCCTGGCAGTAGTGGGGAAAACTCGACACCCAACTGCTCGATAGACTAGGCGCGATGCCCTCCAAAAACCTGCTCCGGTCTAGGAGTAACCCAGGGTTCATAGTCCGTAAGAGTGCCGACGTAAGCCCCCAGTGCCGAAGCACGTAGGCCAGTCACGAAGACACCCTGGTAGAGGCCAGGTGAATCCTTATGCCGGAGCACTCAGAACGCGTCAAAGGTAGCATTCTGGAGGAGCCGTCTACCTGACGGGCTGAGGTAGCATCCCGGAGGAGTTGTCTATCTGGAGGAAGGGGAGTTAAAAAGCTCCTTGATAGAGATAGTATCCCGGAGGAGTCGCTTATTCTACAGGCCGAGGTAGCATCCTGGAGGAACCATCTACCTGACATAATGAGAGTTGAAAAGCTCCCTAGCGGAGATAGTGTCAGAGCACTCGGAGAGCATCGAGGTAGCATCTCAGAGGAGCTGTCTATCTAACAGGCTGAGAGAGCATCCCAGAGGAGCCAGCTACCTGGCGAAAGGGGAGTTGAAGAGCTCCCTGGTAGAGATAGTGTCTCGAAGGAGTCACCTATCCCCGCAGGTAAGTCCTTGTGCTGGAGCACTCAGAGCGTGTCAAGGTAGCATATTAAAGGAGCCGTCTACCCGATTGGCCAAGGTAGCATCCCAAAGGAGCCGTCTACGTAGCAAAATGAGAGTTGAAGAGCTCCCTGGCCGAGATAGTGTCCCGGAGGAGTTGCCTATCCCCGCGGAATGCTGCACACTCTGGAGAGTGGGTCGAAGCATGTTCCACGTCCATGGCATAGGCGCATGGTGTGGTGAATGAGTGTGGTGCCTAGGGGGCATGTAACATGATTGTAACACATGGGTGCGATGAAGTGCGTATGATGCTGGGGGCATGGCATTGTGACAGAGAGCCTGGGGGCACGACATTGTGACAGAGAGCCTGGGGGCACGGCTGTATTAGTGGCGCGGCGAAATGTTAGAGTGCGGTGCCCGGGTGACAGGGGTCGCGGAGTGACATCCGGGAGACGGGGTCGCGAGGTGACGTCTGGGCGACTGGGGTCGCCGAGTGACATCCAGGCAACGGGGTAGCGAGGTGACGTTTGGGCGACGGGGGTCCCGGAGTGACGTCTGGTTCCTTAAAGAGTAGTGAAGATGCTAAGTATGGAAGCCAAAGGCCAACCCTTTAGGGGAAGGCCAAGGCTGACTTCCTTCGGCAAGCGCCAAGGTGCGCCGACGAACGACGGGCGATGTGCGATGGTCGGAGCGTGATGAGCTGTGATGCCCCGAACCTAGGTTTACCCGGTCATTATTAATTTAGTGACAATTTCTATGAGTGATGTTCTTTAAGGTCTTATCGACGTTTGGTTTGAACAATTTTATCATCGACAATTTATAATACCAGAAATATAAAAAAAATAATTAAAAAAATTGGTGCAATAAACGAAACTTAGCTCGTGACTCTAGAGAACTAATAATTAAATTAGGTTTATTATGTAAATGTCTAGATCTTATTTGATTATTTTAAAATAAGAGAGAGAGCTAGGGATTAAAATATGGGATTTTGCAATGATAGTGAGTGATTTTGGGATAAAGAAAAGGAGAAGATTTTGGAAAAGATTAAAAGAAAGCATATTTGTAAATAAGCTAGAAAAAAGAAAATAATGAAAAAAAAAAGAAAACGGGAGAGAAAGAAAATGTGGACAGAAAATGAATAGAAAAAAAAGAGAAGAGGGAGAGAAGATGTGAGCAGGTCGGAAGCCCTAATCGGGCAGCGCCGCTCCTATCTCTGGCATCCTATTGCCGGCCACGCTCCACCGCCGGTGATGAACTCTGGCCACGCCTATGCTGAACACCACCGCACCACCTTCGCGACCACCATACCGTAACCAAAGGTGCCGCTGCCACCGTCGTATGGGACTCATCACCGGTCTTCACCGCTGCGATGGCCTTGGACCCAACCACTACTGACCATGCTTTCGGCCACCGGCAATCAACTCCGACCGGCGTCTCCACCAAACGCACCACCCAGCGCTTATCAATCGCCGCCACAGATCTGGACCACCCTCATTTTTCAAGCTACACTACGGTTGCCGGCATGGAACCCCCATATTATGGCCCTTCACCACCGTTACATCGTTCGATCATCCCTCGGCACCTCCAACCATTCCACGCCACCGCTTGACACCTCTATGTGCTGTCAAGTGGTACCCGTCACTGGCAAACCATAACTTCGGTCAACTCCATTGCCGACCACACATTTGGTCTCCGGCGATTTATTCTTTTTAGCCGGCGCCTCCACTGATTAGATCGCCCAACACCTCCGCGACACCTTCTTCTACATCTGCCTTTCATGATCATGACCGACAGTCCCCAGTTGGGGCTGATTTTTGTAAATAGGTTTTGGTGGTGTACTTGTGTATTGGTGGTGGTAATCATTTAATGGCAGTTTTGACGATGGGTGAAATGGAATGAATTAGGTGGTTTGAATGTGTGCAGTAGTGGTGTTCTGATTTTTGGTGCGGTGTGGAGTAAAGGTATCACGGCGGTGTTTGAGATGACAGGAACGACGGTTGGGATAGGCTGAAGTATGGTGGTATATGTGTGTGTAAATTGTTGTATCTTAGCGTGTAAGTGTGAGTGTACTTTGGAGGGTGAAGTAGTTTGTATAGCAGTATGTGTTCTACTGCTTGTTAGGATGAACGAATGGTGAGTGCATAGCACATATTGTTGTGTGAAGCAGTGTGCAAATGGGTGAGCAGGGCATGTGAATTGGTGGATAGGATTGAGTGTGTAGTGTAGGAAATTGCCTAACGTCAGTCAAAGAAATTATTACCGGACTTGATTTACTTTTGCATTATTGAGAACCACGGATGAGCAAAGAAAGTTTAGTGATGAAAAGAGGCATATTTAGTTGAGGATTAAAAATTGATGTTCAGTTATTTTGCTGGAGGTAGGCTGTGCATATGTTCGGTGGTGGGAGTATGGTCATGTGGTATTGTACGGTTTCGTGTCTATGTTGGTGGTGCGTTTACAGAATGAAGGTTGAGTATAAGGTTGCTTGGTTGGTACTTAAAATCGAGCGAATTGAAGAAAGTTCGGCAATGGTAATGAAATGCTGAGAATGACATGGTGAACTGAGCACTATTTTAGACGCGTTGTGTGACATGCAGTTGAATGCGGAGTAAGATTTGTTTGAGACAATATCCGACAGGAATTCTGCATGTCATCAATAATACCCTTCGGGTTAAAATGAAGTCAGAGCTATGTAGATGAAAGGAATGGCATTAACGGTTCTATTGGCCAAAGATAACAACTGATCATCGCGCTAGATTTTGAATCGAGGAAATGTGTCAGCTACAAGTAAGTGACCATTTGATTCAACTAGTATTTTTACATATAATGTTTCTGTTTTCTACGGTTAAAAATGGTATTTGTCAACATTGACTGCTTTAATTATGTTTAGCTGCTCTGGCTTAATTTACCAAAAAGCTTCTAGTGATTTATTTCTCGTTAAAAATCGGACCAGCATGTAACTGATATTTTGCTTAGAAAATGCAATGAAACTCATATTTGAAATGTTTGGCATTTGACGTATTTGTGATATTGAACATTTTGAAAGTTATCGAAAGGGGTGTGTGGATAGTTTGTTGAGTGGTTGTGTTTACGATGAACCAAAAGGTAGTTCTTGTTTATTCGATTGTTGAGCCCCATATCCACGGGGGGAAAGTTGGATTTCGGGCCCTGGTCAACGGGGCTTGTATGTTGATGCACAGTACTGTTGCTCGTGGTTCGCCCTTGCGTCCACAGAATTTTATCCCGGATGGAGGAGGGATTTCGGGCCCTAGTCAGTGGGGCCTGTACGCTGACCGCAACATATCGTTTGAGCTGATGTTAGGATTGAACTGGTTGTTATGAAGTTTTGCGATAATCATTATATACTTCAGTTTTTTGGTTTCATGTACTCTGTTTTGTTTTACCCGATGATTATCAATTCTATGATTTTTAGATATCTTAATGATGCTACAATATAAAGTGAGTTATTTTCTAACATGTTGTGGTCCACCTAGTTGAATCATTGGTTACTTACTGAGCACATGGAAGCTCACCCCTTACTTATCATTTCAGGTTTGAAAGTAAGGTGATAGTGAGGAGCATAGGAAGGGGAAATTTGGCGCGAAGCTTCGGACACTGCTTTGAATGAGCTGCTAAACATTTAGATTGTTGGTTTAGCCTTAGTTGTTGACAGATCGGAGTTATGAAGAGTTTTAGCATAAGTGGTATTCAAATGTAATTAAGGTTTGTAGAAGTTTTAATTTTTGCTGCAGATTATATGTTGTTTTAGCGAGTAAGGCCTGGCAGAGCCCTCAGTTGGAGTCTATTAGGTTTGCGGCCGGTCATGTGCCTAGCTCGCGGGCCTGCCTGTGGGTTCGGGTCGTGACATGAGCAGTCGTGCAAGGATGAGTTTCTTAGTGACAAAATCACGTAGATAAAGTGAGAAGTGCACGTGACTTGAGGGTGCATGTTTTGACCTGTTGGAAGCGTTGAATACTAACTGTTGCTTGTGCGGATGTGTCGTGCAAAATAGGACCCCAGTGAGCCTTTTGGATACGACCAGAATAGGTGGGGAACACCAAGTGACAAGGAAGGAAAACTTTGAACATAGTCATTGACCTATAATTAGGCATGTTATTTTAGGAAAGTTTTTGTGGGGTTAAATGGTTGTAGACATAGAAGTTGACATGTACTTGCTTTTGCAATGGTCAAAGTGGTTCTGAACATAGGAATTGCAAATTTGCCAGTTTATTTTGTTAACCTAAAACTTACTGTAAAATTAAGATATAAATGTATTGCTTCTAAAATCAAGTTGCAATTGTTTTTTTCAATGTTTGAGCTATATATGTATTTTTCTATTTAGCATTGGCAGACTCTTATTAGTAGTATATAGTGGTAGATATCATTGTATTGTCAAATTGTTGTTAGTATTTTTAAGTGTTAGATGTCAAATGTATTTTGCATGCAGTGTTATAGAACATCATGGTTCTCGTCATTTTGTCAATGCAACCACTACATCTACAGCATCAATAAGGTAACAAAAACAATTTCAACAACAATATTTTCATTCATTTCATCAATGTACCAAGAAAATACATTGTTACACCCTTACTTATAACAAAAGACATGGATTAACAGCACCATAACAATAGCCCAGTACAGCTTCTCCTTCTTCCTAACAATTACCAAATTCATCTCCATTTTTTCACATTTCTCAGTAAACCTGGGATAAGAGCCCTCGATCTATCACATGTCACGGAGATCAAACCATGTGAAAACCCACAACCTCTATTCACCTAAAACAATGGAGCATCAACCTCAAAAAGCTCTGCAGCTAGAAAATAAAGGGTTGTCGAAAACGGGAGCATCAAATTACTTATCAGAAAATTGCTGCAACTGAAAAATCTTCTCTTGAAGGTAGCATATGTCCAAGAGGTTACAACCTTACTTCTTTTTCCACAATGACACGTCATTTCACCCATTTCCTTCTTCATCTCCTCAATTTCCACTTACCTTTCATTTACAAGGCGGGTAAGCATTCAAGACTCAATGTGTCTTATATGTTTAGCAGAAGCGCCCATTTTTCCTGCCCAAATGTATCCATTTCTCCCTCCAAACAGATTAAAAGGATGGTTTGATAGAAATAGAGTCCAAAAAAAGACTATGTACCTGTAACGTAGTCATTTTAGACGGGGAAAAGCTATTAACGGGGCATATTTGATGACGGCACATAGTAAAAGGATTGTTTTAAAATATTTTGAAGTACATGGACCAAAATAAAAAAGTACAAGGGACTAAAACAAAATTATCCTTAGAATATGTGCAACCCCTTTGAATGTCAATTGTGACACCGAACTATTGGAAACTAGACGCGAACGATGAAGATGCCAATTTTAGGAAAAGATTGGGAGGTAAGAGTTGGGGTTTGTAAGGCTGTAAGTCTCCGATGGGTAACATCCTAAAAGAAAGCATTTGTGAGGCCCCTCACAGTTGGGGCATTGACAAACTCTTCGGTTCAGACTCGGGAGCACAAAAGCCGTAAGTACAAGGCCCATGACCAAAAGTCCACCCACGCAAATCCAAATTGAATCGGGTCTCCCGTTGCTCCTTTCTCTCTCGTTTCTCCATCACCCCAACTCACACATTCCACTGTGCAACGCCATGGCCGTAAGCTTTACTAGCTGCAAAACCAGGTAACCCAGTCTCATGTACATTTATTTGCTTCAATCCAACTATCACCAATCTTTAAGGGGCACAGTTAATTTGATGCAACTTTCATTCATACATAGACCACCCACAAGTTCACATTTCAATTGAATCCCACTCTCATAAACCAGTATGACCACATTCCTAAGAAGAAAACCCCCTTTCAAAACCCTGCTCAAAAACCCATTTCGCGTCTCACGCCAATTCTTCTCTGAACCACCTATAATCCTTAAACCCTCCCAAAACCCCCATATTAGGGTATCAACAATTCGACCCTTTTCAGCCCAACCCGCCAAATTTCCGGAGTATGAAATGCCGTCTGTCACATGGGGCGTAGTCCAAGGCCGTAAAGAGAAGCTAGTCTCACGTGTCATAATCTGTGATTACTTGAAAACTGTAGGCATTATCCCTGATGAGCTAGAAAACCTAGAATTACCCTCTACAGTAGAAGTGATGCGTGAGCGTGTCGAGTTTTTGCAAAAACTAGGGCTAACGATCGACGATATTAATGAGTATCCGTTAATGCTAGGGTGTAGCGTGCGTAAGAATATGATTCCAGTATTGGGTTATTTGGAAAAGATTGGGATACAAAGGGCAAAGATGGGAGAGTTTATTAAGAATTACCCGCAGGTGCTTCATTCGAGTGTGGTCGTTGAGCTCGTTCCGGTGGTTAGGTTTTTACGTGGGCTTGATGTCGAGAAGCAGGACCTTGGGTATGTTTTGATAAAGTATCCAGAGCTTTTAGGGCTTAAATGTGAAGGGACGATGAGTACTTCAGTGGCGTATTTGGTTAGCATAGGAGTTAGTCCTAGGGATATTGGACCTATGGTGACGCAGTATCCGTATTTTCTAGGGATGAGGGTTGGGACGATGATTAAGCCGCTTGTGGATTTCCTGGTTTCTTTGGGTTTTCCAAAGAAGGTTCTGGCCAGGATGTTTGAGAAGCGGGCGTATGTACTTGGCTATGATGTTGAAGAGATGGTGAAACCGAATGTGGATTGTTTGGTTAGTTTTGGGGTTAGGAGGGAAGAGCTTGCTTCGATTATCGCACAATATCCGCAAATTCTTGGACTTCCTCTGAAAGCTAAGTTGTCTTCCCAGCAGTACTTTTTCAATTTAAAGCTCAAGATTGATCCTGAAGGGTTTGCTCGTGTTATTGAGAGGATGCCGCAGATTGTTAGCCTGAACCAGAATGTTATTATGAAATCTATTGAATTCCTTCTTGGACGGGGTATCCCAGCCGGTGATGTGGCAAATATGGTTGTGAGATGCCCACAAATAATTGCTGTGCAAGTTGGTCTCATGAAAAACAGTTTTTACTTTTTCAAGAACGAAATGGGCAGACCCGTGAAAGAGCTTGTGGAATTCCCTGAGTACTTTACTTATAGTTTGGAATCAAGGATCAAATCGCGGTACCATAGATTACAAAGCAAGGGGATCAGGTCATCGCTGGCCTGGTTCCTGAACTGTAGTGACCGGAGATTTGAAGAGAGACTGCAAGCTGATTTTATTGAGACAGAGAGCGCAGGTCCGTCATTTCGCATGGGTGGGAAGTTGGACCTACCCGGGAGTCAGATTACATCTGATGTGGAAGATGAGAGTGATGATGAAATTCTTTACAGGCGCACTGTTTCTCTTTAGAAAATTTCTCTATTTACATTGATCTACTAGTTTTATAGTATGATGTTGCCTAAAGTTGTCAGTTTCTGATCTGTTGTGTTTCTGCGTTGTCCTTTCTACGGGGCATAAAAAGTGAAGTTGCTGAAAAAGTAGAAATTTTGTATCTGCTTTGTATATATTTGTTTACATGATGGTAAAATCAACATTGAACTTTTTGCCTGAAAACTTAGTGAACATATTAAAAATGTCCTACATTACTGTTTACTCTTCATGAATGTGTTTCATTCTGGTTCAGAAAAAAAGTGTAGAGGGTGACTATATCATATCATATTCAGTTACAAAACCTGTACCTCTGGAATATCTAACCGCTTTAAAAGCGCTTTTAGCTTTCTTATTACGAATGTTTTTGGAAGACAGTCATTCGTTCTAAAGGTTTGCTGTTGAAGCAGTTTGATTTTGTGTTCTCTTTTTTTGACTCACTATTGGTTCCTAGAAAGATGGGTCCACTTTCCATATTATTATTGCATTTGATCTTTCTCCTATGAAGAATTAGTTACTTGTACGTGGACGTGGTTCTTCATCTTATTGGTGCAGGGTTAGCAAATTGAACTGTCCCTTTCTTGAATTTATGCTTAATGTAGCAAAGTTTTTCTCATATCGAACGTAAGCCCATGTGATGGAATTACGGAGAAACTCTAAGTTAAAAGGTTGCTTGGAGTATTAAACAATTTTTGGAGCTGCCAAAGCAATGTTGGTACCTTTTCTGGATTTTTGATTGGTCAAGGCTCAAATGGATTTGTCTGTGTAATATTCTGCCAAGAATTCCATGCGGGTTATTGCAACAGTCTTTTGCTCGGTGATGAAGTGGCGAGTCTGCATTTGTCTCATTTCTTTTCATCATATTTTTGTTGCTGCTGTCGTCATCCCATGTGATTTTGCTTGCTGATTGATTGGTTAGTTTGCTTCTGCCCTATTTCCTTTTCATTTCTTCTCTTGGTTTCACACTCTTCCCTGGTGCTTTTGCAATATCACGAGTTTGTTGTCTAACTTCCATTGCTTTGGCTTAGTCACTATATCCATGTTACACACTCTCTCTCCCTCCCTTGCTCCCTCTCATTTGCTTATATGTTTGTTTTGCTGTCGTGACATTTTGGGCTTGTTTGCTATCATTTTTAGAAAGTAACTGTTTGTGCCTTCATCTAGTTGCACCCCAATTAGAGAAGAGGCCTCCCCCTTGTTTAGTATAGTTGTGGTGTTTCGACTGTCCATCTTATTCTTCATTGATTAAAAACTGTTAATAGGTAATTTGATTATTGATCTTTTCAATCTTCCTTGTAATTGAGCAGTAATTGCAGCCTTATTCTTCTGTTGCCTTGTATAACAAAATGGCTGGTTGAAACTGTATCTGACATGATGGAATATATCGAAGCTTAGATATCTCTTGAGCCCTGTGATTAATTTAATTAAAAGATGTGAATCTATCTTCCTCTCGGGTGACAATTGGCAGCCAGCCCTTGGGTCCTCTCATGCGCAAATTTGGTGAAAGACCACTTTATGATGCAGTCGGCCATGAGAGGCAAAAGCTACTTCTGTGACTCGTTTCTGGCTCCCAGTGGAAATGGCCTGCTGGAATTTCCCTGCTGAAAATGACGAGTATACGTGGACCTTTTATAACTCCACTGGCGATCATATGCATGGGTATTGACTAGACCTCATCAACCTACAGCCCCCTCTTTTTGTCTGCTTTACTGTCCAATTCCTAGATGTGCATATACATACAAGTTAACAAGATGGGGTGTATCTGACTTGGAAGAACTTGTGTTTGCAGTGGATCTCAGACCAGAATCCATTAGTTGTCTCTCAATGTTGCGAGTAGTAAATACTTCCTGCTGTCATTTGAAGATGGAAAGATCAATGTATAAAGGTCGATCATTTCTAGGCAAATTCCGGACGTTGACTTGGGTTAGATTGCCTGTTGAATCTCTTTCAGAGCAAAGCTAATAGTGCGTCTACTATTTAGTCAAGATAGATAAGACTGGGGTAGTGGCATTGTTTATGTCCTGGACTATTGGGAACTCTGTCAAGAGTGGGGGTAATAGAATTTTGTTGGTTTAAACTAGTAATTTGCTGTAAATCTGATTGGCTAATTTTTTTGGTGTCTGGCTTGATGTTTGTTGTGCTGAAGGATACTACTGTTGCCTGAGCTTTCTAAGTGCAATACCCTTATCCAGAAGGAATGGTGTTTGTTTTAGTCTTTTTGGGTAACTAGTATACTTAACTTTGCTGTAAATGGTATATTAGCTAGTGTTTTTGTGTTTGCTCTTTTGAGTTTCCGCTTAAAAATAACATACAGGAAAACTACTGCCTGAAATTTTGCACACAAGGAATATTGGCCTTACTCTGGCGAGAGCTCTGTGAAGGAATTGTTCCGAAATTTGCCAGCATTAATGAGGATAAGGAGCTTTCATTAGCGGGTTCTTATGCCATGACTGCTTAGGGCGTTGTGTGGGATTTCATGATTGGAAGTTGGAATTTGTGGACCAATCTATGAATGTTTGGAAGTTAAGTGTTTTCCAGTGACATGCTTCTTCCGGTGGCCAGTTTTCAGTGAGATTCTTTCAAGATCTATTGGTAGATTCTATCGTGAATTTCCTAGGTAGGCTATTTGGGAAGCAAAGGCTTGCTTATTATTGCCCACTTACTTTGAGATATAGGCTAGGCTTTTATTATCATCTTGTGGGTAGTATATTAAACTATTAATCAACACATGCTGCATACAATGTCGTCGTTCTCTTTTGTTGGAACAAGGTTTCTTGAGATAAGGTCCAGGCTGATATTTAAGTCAGCTGAAACCCTTGATGTATGAGAACAACCTTCACTTGGTTAATTTTGATGGTCACAATAAGGCGCAATGTCTTCGTGTCTTGCACTTGAGGGGAGTTTGCTTGCAGGGAATCAATACAAGAGTCCAAGGACAATTCATTGCTAGACAGGGATTCTCACTTATCTTTTACTCTGTAGTGTATAATTGTTTGGATAAAAAGTATTTGATGCAACAGCAGTAACTTGCTGATACCACACCACTGAAAGCGAAACCTCATTGTTAAATGTATCTTGTGGCACCTCTACAAGTACTTTTAGTTAATGGTACACTCGGTATTACATTTAAAGGATGATTAAAGTTTTACTAGCTGTATACACAATTATCAGTGAAGTATATTTTTCTCTCCCTTCTCGATGGCTTGGGATGGGTCTTGCTCCGTTGTAGCTACGAGAAAATTTTCCGCACTTGCTTCTGCTGTGGACGAATTGGTCATGATTAATCTTCATGCCATATTGACTTGTCTGCAATAGGTGCTCTCATTGCTCGCCGTAATGCGGGTCTTCCTGGTCAGCAGGTTCTCCCGATATACCACTTACATGGCCTGCCCATGTTTGCGTACCCTTTACGAGCTCTACCAAATTCCGACCGAAACCGATCTTCCCGCATCTCTATATTCACGGACCATGCAGGCGATCATCTTAACCACTACTTTGACGCCTTTTCCCCCGCCAACTCCATGGCGGCCAGTGAGGATCTCTCTTTTGCAACAGCTACTGCATCCTTCCACTCGGATGCAGACTCGGACTGTAATGTTTCAGATGTTGCTTCTAATGTTTCGGCGGCACTGAGCTCCTTGTCTGGAGAGCTTGCTCCGATGGTCGAAATTGAAATTCCGAATGAGGTGGATGTACCAGTGGAGCATAATGTAAATGATGCGGAGGAAATTGTGGGCAATGACATGGAAATTGACAATGCCTTAGATGTTGGCGTGCATGTTCTGGGCCAACCTGTGGTAGAAGCAGTCGAAGAATGGATGATGGCTATTGAACCAGATGAACTCTTAGCAAACGAAACTGCATCGGATGGTAATTCGTCCTTGGATCCTGAGGAACAAACCTTCACGGACCATTCCGTCATAGAAATCTCGTCAGACAGCTTCGATGCCGGATATTTGCTGGCCTCCGATGTACCGCCGATACTTGACAGTGAGGCACAGATCATCCACGCGCCGGCAGAATCTTCATTTCACAATTTCCAAATCCAAACCACTATTCATATGTTATCCTGCACAAACCCACTTGCACCACAAATACCTCCTCCATCTGCCACGTCCTTTCCCCAGCAACCACTTGACCATGCTGCATTTAATAGTGCAACCTGCCCTAGATTTCCCTTATTCTTTACTCCACCGACCTGCCCTCTTCCACCTGCCTTAAGCCATCAATTGATTTTGACCGGGCATGCGGACACTGTTAACACAAGCGCGGGCCACCACAAGATGGGCCGTATGATTAATCTGGAACCCTCCAGTTGGCTCAATGTCCTTGGGCCTGGTCATAACTTAGCCCTTCTTCTCTTTCATCTCCCCAATCCCTTACTGGGCCTATCCGCAATTGGGAGCCATTTTCGTGCGAGAACTGACTCCCCCCTAAGCCCAATTCTGACCTTTTCGCCTTTGGGCCGCAATCTTCCTTAATCCTACAGGTCTGCAAGCCCCTTAACGGAAGCCCCTCATTTGCTGCCCCCCTGTTGAGCAGGCCCACCTGAATCTGAGATCAACCTGTGCGTGGCCTGTTGACCCACCTTCTCCAAAGGCTACACCAAGCCTGCTTCAGCCTCCACCATTGCAGACTATCTCGGCTCCCTCTCATGATGCACGTATCCAACCTGTGGAGGTGCTAACAGAAGATCAGATGCTGGAAGCATTAGACTTGGACCTAAAAAAAATGCACAGGGACCTAACTCTTGCAATTTACGATCCTCCTACTGTTAAATCTGCACCTACTTCTTATGACCTTTCGGTTCAGAAACTTGGGGATGTTATGATTCCTCCATCTCCCGTACTGGTTTCTGGCCAACCTTTGCCACCTGGAATTCGCTTCTTTGCCCCTGACTATGATTCGGGGGATGATGGTCCTCCTGCCGAATCATCTGCACCTTCTTTCCTTCATAAACGCAGCCTTGATTTAGAGGAGTCATCGGAAGCTAACCCCTCAAGTAAAAAACAGCGGGCCTCGGTCTCGGAGCCGCCATCCCCTCCTCCAGGTTCCACCTTTGACCCTCCCTCTGCTGCTTTGGTTAGATATCCATCTGTTACAGCATATTTAATTGACTTAGCTAGCTTTTATCCGTTAGTCGTTCATCCCTGCTTGCATAAGACTTTTGTGAAAAAACGCTTATATTTTCAATCTTTGGAAGAACCTTTTACCTGTAATCCTGCTCGAAAACGTGCAAGGCTAAGCGGCAGATTTTTTGCCGCTTCTGCCAGTTCTGATTCCTTGCAGCCTTCTGTCTGGCCACTTCCAAGCGGTCCGTTGTCTTCGGACACGCCCACCCCCTCCCGTCAGGGATTATCCCCTTGGCTTAAACGGCGTAAAGATCCCTCGGGCCGACCCTTTAGGCTTGAATTCAGCGACATGCTCAACCGGGAGTTGATTGACTATTTAAGCTTGGATCCGGGTAGCTTACTTAGTTCTTTGAGGAAAAGGAATTGCTCACGAAGGGACAATTCCTTCATCACCCCATCTGTTTCCGGGGTCCCTTCGTTATGGTTTTCGGGTGTTGTACCGCAACAACCCCTTCACCTTCAATGATACAACTCTGCTGGAACTGTCATTGGCTTGGTCACGCCCTCTCAGTTTGTACAGCTTTCAAGTTGACCCGAAAATACAAGCCGTCGTGTCTCTTCCTTCAAGAAACCAAAACTGACATTCGACTGGTTACGTAAAAATTCCTAAAGTTAGGATTTACGTCTTCTGCTGGGGTAGTCCCTCATGGTGACCGAAATACTAAAGGTGGGCTGTGGGTGGGGTGGACGGACACCCTTTTTGGTTCAGTTTTACACCAAGATAAGAATTGCATTTTGGTACTGTTCAAGGTGCAAAGTGGGGAATCATAGATCTCTGGTTTCATCTACGGACACCCCAATCTGACCAAAAGAAAGAAGACGTGGGATCGTATATCTACTGCACTCTTAGCCTTCCATCACCCCCTAATCCTTTTGGGTGATTTCAACCAAGTATTAAGGCCGGTGGATAAGACTGGTCCTCATCCCTTATCTATCCCTGGTCACGTGCATCTGGCAGAATTCCTACAACGTCATGAGTTGATTGATTTGAAATGGGTAGGACCTGTCTTTACTTGGACCAATAATCGACAAAATTTGGCCTGCACTCATGAGCGCATCGATCGAGGTTTTGCAAATCCAGCCTGGATCAACCTGTTCCCTGCAACCACTATTACTAACCTGGGAATTCAAACCTCTGATCATGCTCCCATTCTCCTTGACTCAAATCCGGTTCACCACTCAGGATTCCGACCAACCCGCTTCGAAGCTATGTGGTTGAAACACCCACTGTGCAAACCAATCATTCATAAATCATGGTTAACACCTATTCAGGGATCTCCGTTCTTTCAGTTAGCATCATGGGGAGCCTTGATGATGAAGAATTTAGCCATTTGGAACAAGTAGTGCTTTGGGAACTTGGGACACCAAATTACAGATACAGTGGCCATGATCCAGCATTATCAATCTTGTCTTCCCAATCTAGAAGCTCAACGCATGGAGCAGCAAGCTCGGCGTCGGTTTGATTGGTTGATGGACTGTGAGGAAATCTTTTGGGCTCAAAAGGCTAAAATTAAATGGCTTCAGTTTGGGGACCGTAATAATAGGTTTTTTCATACCTCAACTCTTATACACCGTAATAAAAACCACATCTACACCATTATGGATGAAAACATGGTAACCCATACCTCTGAACCTGCCATTACCCATTGTCTTGTTAACCACTTTAAGGCCATTTTTGATCCACCGTCGTGTACACCATTGCTAAATGAACCATAATCCTTGGTTCATGGGCTTACCCGTCGGCTTTCTGATAACCAAAAGAATTTTCTCAATCGACCCTTTACACCCCGTGAAATTCGAGAGGCCCTCTTCCTTATTAAACCCCTTAAAGCCCCGGGCCCTGATGGCATTCCGACACTTGTCTATCAACAGTGTTGGGAATTTATGGAACGGCCGATAACTGCTGCTGTCTTATCCTTCTTTCGGTCCGGTCACATGCTCAGCATCACAAATAAAACCTTCCTGGTGCTTATTCCAAAATGCCTTGAACCCCGCACCCCTAATGACTTTCGGCCTATTAGTCTTTGTAATACCATATATAAGGTTATTTCTAAGACCTTGGCCAACAGAATTAAAAGCGTGCTCCAAGACCTCATCTCCCCCTATCAAAATGCCTTTGTTGCTAATCGTCAAATTGTTGATAACATCCTTATCGCTCAAAAACTGACAAAAAAAATCCATGGAACCAGAAAAGCCAAGAACGGAATCGGAGTTATCAAAATGGACATGAGTAAGGCCTATGATAGAATTAGTTGGCCCTTTCTCGAAGCTGTCCTCCAAAAGAAGAATTTCCCAGAAAAGTTCACACATCTCGTAATGAGCTGTGTTTCTACAGTCTCTTATGAAGTCCTTATCAATGGCTCACCGACACCACGATTTCAACCTAGGTGTGGTCTACGCCAGGGGGACCCTATCTCACCATTCCTGTTTATTCTTTGTGCCGAAGCCCTATCCGCTGCACTTATACATGCCCAGACGTTGAAACTGATTCCCGGAATAAAAGCTGGGAAACAGAGCCCTCCGATAAACCATCTATTTTTCGCAGATGACGCTATGATATTCACTCAGACCAGCATGACTGCTATTTCAGCCATAAAGAGTATCTTAAAGCGCTACTGCAAGGAATCAGG
Source organism: Escallonia herrerae (assembly GCA_033070095.1). Classification (NCBI taxonomy): domain Eukaryota; kingdom Viridiplantae; phylum Streptophyta; class Magnoliopsida; order Escalloniales; family Escalloniaceae; genus Escallonia; species Escallonia herrerae. The sequence continues at coordinate 156,817 of JAVXUP010001134.1, forward strand.
TCAACTAGTCAACTACAAGAAATCCTCGATTACGCTGAGCCCGAACACTCGCTTATCCAACCATCTATATATTCACCGAAAGTTGGGATTTACAATCTGCTGTGACTTTGGCAAATACTTGGGAGGGGACCTGGACATCATTACCCATAAGAAAGAATTCTTCCAGGAGATGGTTGACCGGATCCGGGATCGATGCTCGACTTGGAAAGGCGCTCTCTTAAATAAAGCTGGACGGGCTATCCTCGTCCAGTCCATTCATAACTCACTACTCATCTACCATATGCAGGTATGTATTTTCCCTTTACAGGTGTGTCGCTAGATCGATACGTTACTAAGCAATTTCTGGTGGTCTGGAAACGGATCCTCCCGCGGAGTACATTGGATTAACTGGCATGCCTTATTCGGTCCACGTGACCATGGGGGACTCGCTTTCAAATCTACGAGTCTCCTAAATGCTGCATTACTTGCAAAGAATGCCTTGCGTATTTGGACCTCACCGGATTCCCTTCTTGCACAAGTATTCCGAGGCAAGTATTGTGTCCGCCATGATTTCTTATCCTCCCCTAATACGGGTACCTTTTCGAGGGTATGGCGAGGCGTCCTCCTTGGTAGACATACCCTCCAAAAAGGCCTCCGATGGCAGGTAGGAAATGGAAGGCACATCAACATATGGAATGACTGGTGGGTACCACAGGACGCTAGAACCCTCATCCCTCGGCCTGCTTCATCGGATCAACAACCCCTAGTGGTCAGTGAAATCATTTGCAACGATAGCTAGGATAATCGAAAAATGATCAATTCTTCTCAGCAACTGATGGACACAAAATCAAGGCCATTCATGTGGCAGCAAACGAATTTGAAGACCAACAGGTCTGGGGCCCCACCAAGGATGGGAACTTCACTGTAGCCTCGGCCTACCGCTTGTTGTACCAACAGTTGGATAACAGTCTCTCTCAGCAATCGAAACCACCCTCCAGACCTCCGAGCTATCCCAAAAATATCTGGCAAAATCTATGGCAGCTTAAAGTCCCGCTGAAAATTAATTACTTCATCTGGCAAATCTTATGGGATCGGTTACCCTTATCCACCAATCTCTTTCAGCACCTAATCATACCTTCAAACCTGTGCCCCCTATGCCAGACTCATCCCGAGGATATAAATCATGCCTTCTTAGACTGCCCCTTGGTTCGACCTATATGGTTTGGAATACCTCTTGGTATCAAGGTTACAACGGTGGATAAACCTTTCAAAGAATGGCTTATTGCTTGGCTCAGGACGCCAGCCCTTTCCCCCTTTACTTGGCGTGATATCCTTTTTTTCTTTGTCACCATCTGGACTATCTGGAACCATAGAAATAATTATGTGTTTCGGTAGCTTCCTTTCCACCCAATTGCCGTGATATGCCAAAGTTGTCAGTTAGTAAATAGTATCTCCCAATACTCTAATAAACTAACCTCTTCGCCTCTTAAATTGCCACAACCGAATTGCTCACCAGATAATAGGATTCCGCTATCCCGTACACCTCCAGGGCCAACCTCCTTACATTCTTGCCTAATACCGTGCCCATGCCTGAACACTGTACCGGTTAAAATGCTAATTCATGAAAGTTTTGACAACCGGAATCTTCGAGCAGGCGTTGGTTTAGTATGCTATATTAATAACACTCGATGTGGATTGGCAGCCCTTTCTATTAACTCGTCCGATCATTATACTGCTTTGTCACAATGCCTACTTCTTACATCAAAGTGGGCTTTGAAACATAATTTATTACATATACATGTACTAACTACCTCTCATTTCCTCTTACATCAGATGTCGGGGTCTGAGGACATACTGGATACGGTGGCACCTATTATCTATGACATGTGCCACCTTTTGACTCAGTTCCATCATTATATTATCGCAGCACTGGACCTAACACTATGAAGGAAGCAAGATCCCTATCTCTTTTTGCATGTCAGGCTCGCATCCCAGTCTACCAAGACTGGGTGAGTGATAGCCTGCGACGTTAGGGATTATCAGATATGATGGAGCGGTTTGTGGAGTCGTCAGTATGTCGTACCTATTTCTGTTTCCTTTGCTTATGTCGTGTTCTTCCTTTTTTTGTTGGTGTTGCTATGCTCGGTTTATTTCTGTAAAGCCTTTAGGCTGCGAACTCTCTATTCCTTGTAACCTTTATTTTATCAATGCAATTCTCTTATTACCAATATATATATATATATATATATATATATATATATATATATATATATATATATATATATATATATATCCTTTAGTTATAACTTTCCCTTTCAACTATTGACACCTGAATCGCTAAAGCAATGAAGAAAGTAAAGGCGACTGCCGTGTGACATCTAGTCCTCTATTTCCTTCCCAGTGAAATCAATCTATGGTAACGTTAGAGAAGAAGCACCTGGCCCTTCTAAACATCAATTTGGTTTTAGGCCATAAGTCTGTGTATATGGTGAGATCCTCCATGACTAGAAATGACAAACCCCATTTGTTTTCTCTTCCAGTTTTCCTAAGTGAACTCTCAGATTTTCATACTTCTGTTCACGTGAAGACTATTAACTTTACCAACTCAGCATTACCTTGGCTTCTGCCCTCCTTTTGATGCCATCCTTTTGATCTGTTTTGGCCTGGCCAGGTTATAAGTTAGTGCCCAGTTAAACCCATGTGCTATTGCATGTGATGGTAACAGTCCTTTGCATGTAATCTTGTGTTTGCCATGATAATTGAAGGACATGGTCCATGTTTGTGCAAGATGTGCAAGACTCAAAGTGCCTCCTCATTTGGTTTTTCTGTAGAAGTTTGGGTTATATAAGTTATGATTTTCACACTTAAGCAAATCTCATATCAGTCATCAGGAAGTGACACATTACTTCAGGTCATATACTTGGTGGGTTTATTTTTTCTGTGAGCATGTTTTTTGGGTCGGGGATTCATATCTTATATTTACCATCATCGGAAGTAGTTAACCTATGGAGTAAATTTGTAGAAGACATCTTGATATGGATTGAAAGTTGAAAGCTTTAGGCAATTACAAAGTTGTTCTATTTTTCAAGAATTCTCATTAGGGTCCCTGAAGCTTCACTTCCACATGTGGTGCAACATAAAACAAAAAAACAAAATCTTAGTTAAATATCATAGCTTAGACATGGGCTGCACCATATCAAAAATAGTATAATATTAATGTCATTCGTCCTCGAATAGTTCTACTAAAGGATTTTTTTTTCAGAATCTTATGTATTCTCTTTCCTGGTCCTATTGAAACGTAACCGGTATTACCGAATCGTCGTCTCCTTTCCATGAAGAATTTTATCCCTTTGTTGTAGAAAATAAAATTCTTACGTGTGTAGCCATGGTTGATTTCCCTCTCCGCCTCTTTCCTTTCAATATGATGTTATTTTCTTCTTCATGATGTGTATTGTCATTCAGTTAAAGTCGTGATTTTCTGCACGGTTGCCCCACACACACCCACACTCATCAAAACTGGTCAGGGTTCTTATAAACCATGGCTGAAATTCATCTCACACAATAAATTGTTTTTTTGGCTTTTTACGTCATTCCTGAAAATTGAATAATCTATTTTGTTTTTCCCCCCTTTTTTGAGTGTTGATTTCTTAAAAGAACGAGGAATTCATGGATATTTGGCTTCCCAACATGCCCTTCATAATTAAGAAAAGAACTAAATTAAAGCATAAAGAGGCACCTCCCTACCCGTGTCTAAGTCACCTGCACGGCTGCACCTAAATGACACAATACACCATTTTACTTGTCATTCCAAATTAAGCGCCGTTTAGTGCCTTAAACAGATAACAGAGCCACTCCTATCATGCTTTTTTCTGCAAAATTTTCTCATGGTCGTGGCCCATATCAGTTCCTTCTTATTTTTGCAGCGGTTAAACAGGCACAAACCGCACACACATGCATGTTGAGCTTCTCATAGTTGAATGGGTAATGTTCGACTTCATTCTTTTGCTATTAATGCTCTGTGATACGAGTTCAATTATCTACTGCACAATTATTTACCATTTTGAGTCCCAGTTTTGAATTATGTCCAATTGAATAGGAACCTAACAAAATCGGTCTGGTGTCTATTAGAATGGACCAATGCTTAGTATGCACTTGTTGAGGAACGACTATCTATGTTGGCGGCAACTTCAAGTAGTTATGCAACCCTTGCAGCATAATAGCAGCTTTTTGTTGTTTTTTCTTCTCACATTCTATTATTTTTAGTGCACACTACATGCTCGACTATTTTCCCAAATGATCTCCTTTTCTTGTTCCCATTACAATTTTTTTTTGCTATAGCCAAAAGCATAGAAATTTTGCACCCCGGTAGCATCCCACAGTTGCATGTTTCTTTTCTTTTCAACTCTGTTACTTATTTGACCTACGAATCACTTTAGACCCTTTTTGGTCATTAGAGAATTGGAGATGTTGACCCTTCTTGGTCAAGATTCTAAGATAGATAATTGTAGACTTGAAGTGTGTGCGAATCTGCATGTTGTGGTTGTGCCACATCAACTATTTGGCTTGAGGAGTTACATACATAACTGAACTCAAATAGAAAGCTCAAAGAATCTATATATATTTTAAAGTAGAGGGATAAATTAAACCCGGACAATCATGAAAGTAAGAAGCGCTGAATTACTTTTGCACTGATATAGAAAAAGTTTTTCAGCCTTGAGGAAAATATACAGTATGTATGATTCATATTATGCATTTTTAGAGATTTGGACCTCGTCTTCTATGAATCACTATGATATTCCCAACAGATTGGTTTGGTATACCCTTAAACTATAACTAGAAGACTTTAACAGCTCCTTCCCTCTCTTGGCTACTTGGCAATTTGCGCTCGAGGTGAAATAATGATGCTTTACCTACACTTACTTTTGTTGGACTCATGTAGTATTGTATAATACTTGAACAAACTTATGCATATATATGCTACTAAATCCTTTTGGTTATTGGAAAATGCTTTCGATGCAACTTATGAAGTTCTGTTTTTAATTCTATATATGTCCTAGGTTTAACAAAGTGAAGGAGAAGCTAGAATACTTCTCTTACGACTTTCTCTTCCGTCAATAGCAAGGGAACATGGTTTCAAGAAAGAATTATGGCCTCTGAGTATCATTTGTGAACATTTGGAAAAACAAGTGGCTCTATGCATGCGTAATCTTGCAGTTCGTTCTATTCTTAGTAAAAGTTGGTATCTATAAGCTACTAGGCTTTGCGGTCAATGAATTTAATTCATCTATGCAAGCATTTATTTATTATTATTAATTTTTTTTATATGGGACTTCTGAAAAAACTTTTTGAGAGCCTCTTTGCTCAGTTACATCTTTTTCTATAGAGATAGAATGCTGGAATTCTTTTGGACACCCTTTGTAGCTCCCATGTTCAGCGTGAAAGAACTCTTGCAGTTGTCTATTTCCTAAGGCGAAGTGTGTAGTCAATATGGGTGCTTGGCAGGCTGAATTCCAAGTTAGTTTTCTTTGATAATGTTTGAGTAAATTACTTGAAGAAGATATTCTAAAGTCATGTCCTATTGTCTGCAAGTTGCAGAATCTTGTGTTGTACATCTATGGGCATCAGGAAGGGAATGCCCATTAGAAGTACCATCTTCGGCTCCCCTTTTTCTACTTGCAGTGTGGTATTCCTGTATATGTTGTTGAGTTGGTTGATGTTCCTACATTAGTTAACCGCTTTTAGAAAAGATGAAGAACTTTAACTATTTCTTGAAATGATGAACGAAAGAAACAAAATTTTGTTCTCTTAAAGTTTTTGTTTCATTCTGCCTCCTTATAGCTCAATACATATAACTGCATATTAGAAGACTTGGAGCCCGTAGTCTTCTTATTTTTCTGATATGAATTTCTGTCACTCACAACCTACTTTGCAAACCATCCACGTGCAACGCACGTGGTGAACAACTAGTATATGAAAAGTGGCATGAAACTATCATTAAGAATTTTGAATGGATTGGAATAATATGTTTAGGTCATCTGTTGTGTTTGTAGCCACTCGTATGGTGTTAGAGGTGGTGTTGTATTGTCCTATTCAGTATCCAAAAGCCCATTTTGTTGTTCTGCAAAAAGTGTAGTCAATGCAGATACACACACACACACACACATTACTTTCTAACTCGATAGAGGGTTTTACTAAAAGTTGCTCAATATTTTCAGGAAGAGAAAAAACTAGTGGAAGCCAAATTAAATTTAGAGGAAGAATTGAAGACATTCTCACTAATGCCCTTAGGAGGTTGCATCTTGCTATAGAAATCAGAAACAATATCTTTAACTCGATGGGCAGTTTCTTCAATCCTGGTAGTTTGTTCACCTATTGTACTCAAAGATGATATTTGAATAATTTGATTGTTCAGCAATTGACTAAATTTCACTTGAAGTAACAGGATTAAGGTGATTGGAAGTACTTATATCCACAATATGTTTTAAAGGAGTAGCTAAAAAATTGGAATTCATAGCATCCTTCATGGAAAATTTGTTAAAAGGGGGTTGAATACCTTCATGTTTAGTATACGAAGGTTATATTAACCATTCATGGGTTATCTTTTGAAAAGTATTGACTTGTTTTTTTAAAATTAACGTACTCAAGAATTTCGATATTATTTTCCAAACAGTACAAATAAAACCATCCAACGAATGGAAAGTAGGTTTTATGGATTTTTAGAGTTTGGAAGAATAATTCCCTATAATTGGACCTTTGTTCCTTTGAATAATTGAGACGGTACCAGGCACGATTCTTGGTATTGTAAGAAGAATAAAATTATTTATTAATTTTGTCATAATCAATTTGAAAATCATCAATGACGAGGACATTTGGTTCATCATAATCATAATCATGTAGAGAAGGATCATAAGTATTTCAATTTTGATTTGAAGAAGAGGCAGTCTCAGTAGAGGAGTTTCTACTGTATAAGTTGTTTCCGGAACTAAAGAATTATTGTTTCGGATACCTTGGAAAATAATCTTTGGTTCCTTGTATGAAGGAACAGAACTCACGCTAGGAGGATGTGAATGAAAAGCACTAGACTGACAGGACTGGAATCTAGTACTGGGAATTGATGAGCAAGAATGTCGTGCATGTTGCTCAGAGTTATTAGAATGAAGAATTTTATAACTCTGAGAAGATGTTTGTGGCTGATAAAAACGGATTTTGACATCTCCTTCAATTATATGATGAAAATTTGTTGTTTGGGGATTAACTTGACGATGAGAAGCTTTATTTATAATCACCCAATCTTCTGGAGAAGTAAGTTCATTGAACTTGATTCGACGAGGTAACATGACATTAGTTTTGCCAGGATTGGATTGAAATAAAATCATAGATTTGCCTGGATCAGCTATTTGCTTAAAAGCTGGACAAATAGTTGTCATAGCCTTGTAATAGATGCGATAAATGAGCACCAAATTTTGAGCTTATTGTCTCATATTGTACCACTACGTCTTGATATCAAGAGTTAGCGCATCCATTATGTGAGGATCTGATAAAGAGACTGAGAAATTGGGATAGAAATTGAAATACATAGGCCCATTACATAAACTTGTTTCTACCATGCCAAGAAGAGAATCATTAAAATTAAGATGGAGATCATCACGTAAAGCAGCCCATATTGAGTATCAAGTCCTTCCTATCACCTTAATCCTGTTACTGCAAGTGAAATTCAGTCAATTGCTGAACAATCAAATTATTCAAATATCATCTTGAGTACAATAGGTGAACAAACCACCATGATTGAAGACATTGTCCATCGAGTTAAAGATATTGTTTCTGATTTCTATAGCAAGATGCAACCTTCTAAGGGCATTAGTGAGAATGTCTTCAATGCTTCCTCTGGATTTAATTTGGCTTCCACCAATTTTTCTCTTCCTGAAAATATTAAGCAACCTTTAGTAAAACCCTCTATCGAGTTAGAAAGTGAGTTCAAGTTAGGTACAAGTGAACCGAGCAATGAATTCCTTATGGAATTAATGTCCAAATTAGGACGAATCAAAACTCCTAGAGAAAGGTACCCCAAGGTTGAATCTTCTCAGTCTTCTTCTAAATATATTAACACAATAGGACAAATTGATCATTCAATTACAGAATCTGAGGTTGATCCTGATGACCTAGAATAACAATTTGCCACAGCCATATGAACTTCTAACCTAAGGCCACCTTTGAGAAATTATTATCCCAGGCCTACTCCTGTTGATATGCAGCTTGAAGAAAAGAATTTTACTACCTTATCTTCCTTCAATGGATCCTCCATCTATGAGTGGAATCTTGATGGTATAACTGACTATCAAATCATTACTTTTCTTCAACACATACTTATGGTTGCCAACAGTGCTAGTAATCAAAATCCCGGAGAAAATGAAGCATCTATAACTAGATACTTAATAGCCGGCTTTACTGGCCAACTACGCAAATGGTGGGATCAATATCTTACTCCCATTGGCCAAAATAGTATCCTTAATTCCATCAAAGTTAAGCCTAATGGCACTCCCATTCAAGTCAATGGGTAAACCCAGTAAGATGCAGTCACCACTTTAATCACTACAATTTCCAAGCATTTTGTGGGCAATGCCAGTACAGTCCTTGAAAGAGGAAGAGAACCTCTTATCAACCTTAGATGTCCCACACTCACTCATTTTAGATGTTACAAGGATGTTTTCCTAACCAAACTTTACCAAAAGAATGATGCTTAACAAGACTTCTGGAAAGAACACTTTATAGTAGGTTTTCCTACTCTCTTTGGTGAGCGTGTTAGAACCCATATTAGAAACAAACACAATGGTGCTTTGCCTTTCTCCCTCTATATTTTTAGGGAATTAATTAGTGACATTTGTGCTGAAAGACTACTCTTGTGTAATGATATCAAGCTCAAAAATCAACTTAAGAAAGAACACAAGACAGAAAGAACAGAGCTAGGACAATTCTATTACCAATTCAGTTATGTTAACCTCTCTATTCCCAATTATGGGAAGAAAGAGAAATCTTTTAAATCTAAGAAGCCTTTTAGGAGATCTAAATTCTCTAAGAATTATAGGAGATAGGAATCTTCCTAACCTTCTAAAAAATTCACAAAACAAAATTATCCCAAACATAAAAAATTCTCCAAATCTAAAGTCATCTATCACAAATTTGGCAAACCAGGGCATTATGCTAATAAATGTTATACCAAAAAGAAAATCAATGAGCTTGTAATCGATGAAGGGCTCAAAAAACAATTAAGTGCTATCATTTTAAATTCTTCTGATTCTGAAACTGATTCAACAAATGAATTAAATATCATTGATGAGGATGTCCAAAGTACCAGCAACTCCAATGAACAGGACCACTGTTCTGATCAAGAATAAGTGTTATGAATGTAATAGTAAAATTGATTACTACAAAGCAATTCTTGAAATGAATGGCTTAAATATTAATGTCATCACCTCTGAAGAATCCATAATCCTTGATTTCTAGACAAAATTGATGATCCTGAGAAAAAGAAACAGGTCATCTTCAAATATATTCATAGTGCTCAAAATCCTTCTGCACCTAGCCAATCACAACAATTACCTACCATAGGTAAAACTTTCAATTTTTCTGAAGTCATGAACAGATTGCAAATGGTAGACAAAAAGATCCTACCATTCAAGACCTCCAAGGCAAAATCTTTATCCTCAAAAGAGAAATGAAAACTCTTGCTAACCGTATTTCTCTCCTTGAATCTTGCAATCATGAAGAAGTTTTCAGCGAAGGAGAAGAATATCTAAAGCCAAATCCTAATTATGTTCCTGATCTAGGAACCAGCTCTCCAAAACATGTCAATGATTCCACTCAAGAAATTCTCAACCTTAAAAAGGTCACCTTTCAGAAATGGTATGTCTGTATCAAAATTGTCATCAACCAAGACTTTATTTTTGAGGGTATAGCTCTTATTGATTCAGGAGCAGATCTTAATTGTATCTGTGAAGGTATTGTGCCAACAAAATATTGTGAAAGCACCAAACAAGCCCTCACCACTACTGATTCTAGCAGGATAAAAATAAATTACAAAATCTCCGATTCTTGGGTTTGCAATAATGGCATTTGCATAAAAAGCTCATTTCATCGTAGTTCATAGTCTTAGTCAATCTATTATACTAGGAACACCTTTCTTATCTCTTCTTAATCCCATGACCATCAATGATAATGGTATTTACTCCAATATTATGGGCCAAGACATCTGTTTCAAATTTATCAACCCTCCTCAGGGGCAAGTCATTCTTTCTCTCAAGAAGGAACTTATTTTCTGACAGAACCAAATATGTTTCTTGAAAAAAAGATCTCAAATTCCAAAAAATAATCAATATCTCAATCAGGAAAAGGAAAAAATTAAAGCTTTCCAAAATAGATTGGAATCTGAATCTGTGTTGAAATTCCCAATGAATTTTGGCATCGCAAGAAACATAGTATTGAATTACCTTATGAACCTGATTTTAATGAAAAGAATATCCCGACTAAAGCTCGCCCAATTCAAATGAGTCAAGAACTTCTTGCTCACTACAAAAAAGAAATAAAAGATCTTTTAAACAAAAATTTTATTCGCAAAGGTTACTCCCCTTGGAGTTGTACTACTTTTTATGTTAATAACCAAGCTAAGAAAGAACGTGGGGTTCCTCATCTTGTTATAAATTATAAACCCCTGAACAAAGCTTTAAGATGGATTCGTTATTCAAATCCTAACAAAAAAGATTTACTAAATTGGCTTAATAAAGCCGTTATGTTTTCAAATTTTGATATGAAATCTGAATTTTTGCAAATCCAAATCAATGAAAAAGATCGGTACAAGACTACTTTTACCGTACCAATTGGACATTTTGAATGGAATGTAATGCCTTTTGGCTTAAAGAATGCTCCTTTTGAATTTCAACATATTATGAATGGCATTTTTAATCCTTATATGGATTTTTCAATTTTTTTATATAGATGACGTTCTTATGTTCTCCCAATCAATATATCAACATTGGAAACATCTGAATCCTTTCCTTAAGGTCATTAAGCATAATGGCTTAGTTGTTTCTGCCAAAAAGATCTGTCTCTTCCAAACCAAAATTAGATTTCTTAGTCACAACATTGAAAAGGGATCAATTATTCCTATTGACAGAGCAATTAAATTTGCTTCTAAATTTCCTGATGAGATTAGGGAAAAAGCTCAGTTGCAAAATTTTTTAGAAAGTCTTAATTATATTGCAGACTGCTACCAAGACATGTACAAAGACACAAAGATTTTATATCAACGTTTACAGAAAAATCCTCAACCTTGGTCTATTGATCACACTCAAGTTGTTTGCAGGATAGAGCTTAAAGCTAAATCCCTACCATGTTTGTGTCTCCCTTACCTAAAGCATATAAAAGTATTGAAATTAATGCTTTTGATTTTGGTTATGGAAGCATTCTAGAACAAAGAATTAAAAATAAAGAACAATTAGTTCGTTTTACTTTTGATGTTTGGAATACTACACAAAAAAATTATTCCACTATCAAGAAAGAAATTCTTTCTATTGTCAATTGCATCCTCAAATTTGAAGGAGACCTTTTAAACCAAGAATTCTTGTTACGCATAGATTGCAAGTCTGTAAAAGATATTCTTGAAAAAGATGTTAAGAACATTGCTTCAAAACAAATTTTTGCTTGATGGCAAGCCTTACTTTCTTCTTTTGATTTTCAAATAGAATTTATCAAAGGAAAAAATAATTATCTTCCTGACTTCTTAACCAGAGAATTTTTGCAGGGAAAATGACTCCTCCCAAATCAAGACTGCAGGAATCTGGCAAAAGATTATGCCCACGCGATAATACCCGCTATAATTCAAGACAATCCAAGTCTATTGGATCATCCTCCTCATCTCCCTATAATGAAGACATGTTTGAATCTTCGACTTACAATACTCACCCTAATTTATGGGATATCATCATCATAGATGATGAGGAAGTCAATTTACCACCAATAGAGGTTGCAAATAATTATCTTAGCAAAGATTGAGCTATTCTCCAACGAGCTTCTGGCAAATTCAGAGAATATCACGAAGAAATTCTTCGAGTGACAAAATCCATAGTATTTACACATAATTATGAAAATAATTATGGAGATAATCCTCCATACCAATTCTTAAAATTGAAAATTTTGAGATTTATATCAAAAAGACAATGGAGAATTAACCCGACCAGAACAAGAGATCTTCCTCGAGTTTTTGCCCTAAATAATCCTTTTTTAATACTTAATTACTTCTCTACCCCATTTTCAACCTTATTTACCTATCTACCCCACTTTTGGAATTTTGGTTCCAAACAAAGATTTCAAGCAAAGAAAACGTGATTCCACGTTTTCAATATATTTAGTTTTATTTGTCTAATTTAAACAGAATTGAAAGAAATCTTGGTTTCTAATAGAGATTTCATAGTAACGTTTGCTTGAAAACGTGATTTGGAATCACGTTTCTTCAGTTGAAATCTCTGTTTGAAACCAAAATTTTCAAAAGTGGGGTGAATAAGTAAATAACGTTGAAAATGGGATAAAGGAGTAATTAAGTATTAAAAGAGGATTATTTAGGGCAAAAACTCAATCTTCCTCCTCACGTCTCCCCATGCTACTTCAATTATTTTGATTATATTGATGCTCAGAACAATGTTCTATCTATCAAAATCTCAGGCATAAACATTCCTGGTTTCTCTTCTTCTCCAGAGCATTTGATGGAATATTTCCTAACTGGGTAGGAGATTGGTGGTTCCAATTCGGACTAGAAATTGAAGAATGGCCTTCACAAATTTCAAAATATGAATTATATGCACCAATAATTAAAGAGGGACAGCCTAGGTTACGCTTCATTGCAGAATTTAATATTTCTTAGATCCTTTGTTGGCAATATGCCATTCAAAAGGGTTATGGAACCCTTGACTGCCCATCAAGATTGGTGAGACAATTTGGCTCCAAATGGTGGCCTAAGTTCAATTATAGCCATTGCACTATCGATGCAGTAGTCCAAAAATTTCCAGCTTTAAGGGCTACTACAACTCGTCAACTTAGTCCAATTACAAAACCAAAGCTTTCCAATCAGAGGCAAAATTTTCCAAACGCAAGAATGAGATCCTTTTAAGACTGGCCGAGAAAAAGCCGTATTTAACCAAGAAAGAATGGTTTCAATCCGTTGCTATTGAATTTCTCAATATGGAAAAAGCCAATGATAATGATTCAAGTGATTCAGATTTTCAGCACAATTCTGACAAGGAATCTGATGAACTCATGATGGACAATACATCCACCAAAAGTGCCCCACAACAGGATTCAATTCAGAAAGATTTAAAATTAAAACAAATTGAACAGTTTTCCCCATTATAAATAGGAATCTACTTTTAATAAGTCTACATATCGACCCAGCATATGGACCCAGGAATACTTCTGGAAAAACATAAAATACAATATGACATGCAATGTGGCATAAATATGGAGGCTATATAAAAGTCAAATGCAATATTGCTTTATCAAAAGCAAAAGGTGATACTGCTTTATAAAAGCAAAAGATGATGCTACAGGTCTGACCGACTCCACCACTTATCCAGGACACGCAGCCTACATCATCTACAAACCATACTTACTTTATTAAAAGTAACCAGAGTTCCTTTTTAACTCTAGTGTTTGTTTGCATATTTAAGGGTTCTTTCTCTTGTGTAAGAACCAAGTATTAGATAGCTTAAGAAATTTCCTAAAGATTCCCTTGTAAAAGCTCTCCCCTTTCTTTCTCATGTACTTCTCTGTAATCAAATGTGCCTTCGTCTTCAAGTGTGCCTTCGTCTTCAAGTGTAGTTCTGTCTTTCTGTAAGTTTTATGGTTCAATAATAATATTTCTCTTTCCTCATATCTATCTCTTGCTCAATCAATTTAATTTTCAAGTTCATCTATGCAATTTATTAATATTCAGTTTAATAATCATTCTCAATAATAAATATTAATTCATTAATATTTAACCTCATATATATATATATATATATATATATATATATATATATATATATATATGATGATGCATTAACAAAATGATGTGGAAGAGTCTATAGGTTATTCGAAGCTCCGCTCCTGATTCAAAGTCTTGGCTGAAGTACTGGCCATCTGAGCAAAAGTGTTGGCTTCCTTTAGCTTATATGTATCATCACTACAGAGTTGGCAAAATTAGAAAGTTGCACCAATAGTACAAATATCATACACAATAGGCATCATCACTGACCACAAGTCATCCGTGTTCGCCATCTGGATGCTGTGGTGTATCTGTTCCGCAAGCAGGTCCAATTATTTTGAACTTTTTAATACAACCAATTGGATTGGTGTCGTCTTCTAGATACCTTTAGAGAGAGGATGTTATTGAGGTAGAAAAGGTGGTCGAGCTCGAACCTGTATCCATGTCCATGAATAGATCGTGTAGGCTTGGACCATGTTGAAGGGGTGTGGTCTTCATTGATTGGTGTTGCTATTAAACCAATTTCCATGGGGTCAGAGTAGTCAGGAATGCTTCATCGAAAGTACGTGCATAAAACCTCATGCCTCCACTAGGTGTTAGTGGATAGTCGGTGTAGGGAGGAGAGAGTTCTTGCATGAGTTTTGTAATGAGGTTGATGAGAATGGATTATGACTTGATTACTTCCAAACCGTAGCTAATGAATGGATCAAGGTTGCGGAGTAGAGGGTGAAGCGGAATGGAAGGTTAGGGTTTCTACAGTGCCAAGTATGGGTACATGGCACCCTGCATCAATTTAGGCTGGGTGTTAAATTTTGTAGAGGCAGTTCTTGGTTCAGGATTATGCATGGGTTCTTTGCCAGGCGTATGAGTAATTGGGTCATAGGCAATTTGTGGGGATTGGTCAAAGGGCGGGAGGTGTTCCGTAATAAGGCGGTGAAGGGGGCTTGTGTGCATAGGTTCTTTGCGTGCTAAATGATGTTGCAATCATATGGTTGCATTGGTGTTGGGTAAAAGATTTATGGTAGAAGTGTTATTGGCGTCGGGGGAGGAAGAAGGGATAAGGTTGCAGTGTTTAATGAGCTATGTTTTGGGCCATAGATGCCGCTAAACGGGTTGGAGTGGTATAGTGCGGCAGTGAGTTTGCATTGTTGTTCAGCTATGTGGCGGTCTCGATTATTTGTCTGAAAGTGGGTTTGTGGGGTTTATGCTCACCAGAGCTAAAAGTGAATGCAACAAGGTAGGATCTAGCCCAATTGGCCTTAAACTTAGTCACCAAGTTCAGAAAACCTGGTTCTAAAGGAGCCACATGGTTTGATGGTTGGCCAAGGAAATGAGTGTTAGCTACGCTATTGGACTCCCACGTGTCATCTGAGAAAAGTTCATTGTCTTTGCACATTAACTCGATAGGATAACGCCATTTGAATTGGGATCACACCTTTGGACCCTCAAATTGGCATCACAAAATTCGCTGTCTTTTCACACTGTTTTGAAAAGATTGAGCCATTAGACTACCTCGAGTCAACATACTTCATCCTAAGAGTTCGAATCAAAGGAAAGCACACAGATTGTACTCATTCTCTCTAACTTATTATTATTATTATTATTATTATTATTATGTGTTGGCAATTATATCTTGTATTATTTTCCACACGCGAAATTTATGAATATGATATGTTACGTCAATTAGGAAGGAAAGAGGGGGCTTGATTTTGCAAAAAAGGGAGAGAAGATTGTTTATAAAAAACCGAAGGACAAAAAAAGAAAGAAAGGAGTAAAATACGTTGACTTTCCCTGAGACTTTTGTTAATTACACGTGGATCTCTCCTAGTTATGAAAATTACACGTGCTCTTCTGTTCTAAATTTTTCACTAACAAAGACCCCTTTATCGTTACATTGTCATTAAAACATTGATGATGTTAGCAAAATGTTCTTTCAATAAACCATCTACGCCCTTAAGACAAAGAATTGTCAACGTGCCAATAACAGACAATGAAATACTGCCTCTTAAAAATGCACAAGCCTTGCACATATCTTAAAGAATATTGTCAGGAACTTTTCAGTGTTTTCAAGGTTTTAAGTACCTGATTAACTAAAATGCTAATTTTAGATGGATAGCCAAGAAACTTGGTTCTCATCTTAGGTCCAATCATAGTATGAAGTTTTATGAGATCTAAATTGCTCGAAAAATGTGGGTTGATTTGCAAATGCTTTGAGATACTTTGTAAAGCTTGCGCATTTCGAGGAGGGAGTGCTTCACTATCTGTTATTAGCACATTAACAATTTTTTGTCTTTAGGGTATAAATGGTATATTGAAAGAATATGTTGCTGACATCATCGTTGTTTAATGGCAAACTAATGGATTTGTGTGTTGGGAGGGGGGGAGGGGGGGGGGTGAAGACATTAAAGAACACCTTCATTATTCTTTGAGATGCTTTATAAGGCTTGCACATTTTTAGGAGGCCATACTTCATTATCTATTATTGACATGTTAATAAATTTTAAGGGCACATATATGGTATATTGGAATAACATTTTGTTGACATCATCACTAATATTTGGGGAGAACCGGGCGCGGGGGGGGGGGGGGGGGGGGGGTTGGGTTTGGGAAGGGTTCTTTGTTAGTTGAAAATTTAAAATGCGGATGCACAGTATAATTTTCAAAATTATAAGGGATCCACATGTTATGAAATAAAACTTTAGGAGAGGTCAACGCATTTTATTTTACTCAAAAATGGAAAAGAAAAAAAAAATCATAAGGAGCGCATAACGTAACAATGTAAACGGGGAGGACAAAGAAGAAAAAAGAAAAGGTACAAGGGAAAGCATAGGCAGTGGTGAAGTTCGAGTACCTGCGGATAGAACCATTTTTCCGAGGACAACGGGGGCAACGGCTACTTTAGTTCAAAAGTTAGGTAATGCAGTTAAGAAAGCGGCGGAAAGCAAAAGCTCCAGTTGGTGGTACACTCCTCACATGGCCACCGCCTCTCGCGCCATCGCAGAGCGAATCCCTTTGGTCGATATCGTCCTTGAAGTCAGAGATGCAAGGGTGCGTATCAACTGCTTACGTCGTTTTCAGTTTCAATCCTCGCTTGTTCGAATTAGTATTACTTCCGACCAGGTGTTTGATGAAATGCCAGACAGACTTACCTGACCCCTCTTTGGAGTTCATTGCCCATTTTTTACATTCCATGAAGTGGGTTTTGTTTGTTTCGGGTGATAGATGAAGATTTTGTTCAAATATACATCATGAAACGAATTTCGTGAAACGTAATATATATCAATCTGAGGGCATATCTCTGTTTCCCTGTATCCACCCAATAGGCGTACAAGACCAGAGTAGAAAATATAAGAATATAATGGCACCAGAAGTTGACCTAGTCACTGAGCAAGGATTAGAGAATGGTTCCATAATTTTGTTCCCATTGCTTGTGGGCCAGTCATTTTTCAGAAGTTCTGACATTCAACAGATTGTATAACGTGTCTGTGTATTTGGTGGCTGTTGGGGGGGGGGGGGGGGGGGGGGAGGAGGTTTATTGCCTAAAACTCTGTGTCTCAAATTTAATTTCCAGGTACCATGGTCGTCAAGGTGTGCGCTACTGAAAAATCTTCCATTATCCTCGAATCGCATCATAGTCCTAAACAAGATGGACCTTGCAAATCGCTTGCAACTAAAGGTGATGGACTTTTCTTAAGTTCTTTGAATATCTTTTTTATATTTTAGAGTGGTTAAAAGTTGTTTCTTAGATAGGTATACATTTTGGAGTTGCATTCAGTCTTTCTTAATCTGACTCACCCGGGAGAAACTTAATGTTTTAATTCTTCTTTAGATAGATGTCGTTATTTTGATTGTCCTGGTGGTTAAGGTGGATGAAGTATAGATTTTTAATAATTGAATTCCCAAATTTGGCTGTCAACTGTGATTTGCCCATGTTGTTTAGAATTGATGGATAAAGAAAATCTATTTTCTCCAGTAAATTACATCTAATAGGGATTTAAAATGTTTCCTACGTAGTAAAGGGAGAACTAAATATGTTTTGGAATCCTTACAAATATTTCTATGAGATGGTATGACATAAATGATAGTACAGATACTTGCACTTCTCAGAAGTCGTAACAGTTTTCGAAGGTCTTGAAGATCTTGTAGGTGTTAATTTATGGTATTATGAAGTTCGGTTACATGGATGATGAAATTAATGAGCCAGGCTTGTATCTATTTCTTCGTTCATTCTTAAATCAAATTTATGTTGTGTATGCTTGGCGCACATACAATGTGCCACATATTGTTCAGCACTTTCTTTTCCTTTAAATAGTTATGTTCTTCCATGTTATTAATATGCACTAGACTCATGTATCTGCATCTATGTTTTTCTTGCTATCTACTCATCTCAATATAGTTCTGCGACATGTCATTCTATTCAGGAGTGGATGAAATACTCTGAGGAACAAAACTGCATATCTTATGGAGTCAATTCCCATAACAAAGAGAATATCAAGGAGGTAACCCTGGAGTATCTCTAAACGCAGAGTGCATCCACAAGAAGAGCGTTGGCACAATTCTTTTCAAAAAGAATTTATGAATAAGAAAAAGTACATTCATCTTTGTCCTGTTCTGTAGCATGCAAAATAGGTTTGTCTAAAGAAAAAATAAAAAAAGATATGGCAAAGATTTTGGCAGGGTTTACATCTCCACTGGCATGCAAACACCCTCATTTACTCAGGTCTAATGAAATATTCGGCCAAGTTTTTCCATTGGCTATGTTTCTCATTTGCTATAAAAAAATTTCCATCACAGGTCATCCAATTTTATGTATCTAACTCTTTATTGAACTTGAAGTTTACTTTTAAAGGGTTATGAATATCTTTTCTTACAGGAAAGGCAGTAAAATCCGTTCTGTTAAGTTCGTGCTCATGATATTTATATGTATCTACGTACTTAATGTTTGTATGTGGGTGTTTTTCATTCCATCAGTCGTATATTTTATATTGCACAATTTGATTAGACTTACCATCATGTTAGTTCCTGAACTTTCTGCAAGCCAGAGTAAAAGAATTAAAGAAAATAGATGATTCAAGTCATACCACTACGGTAATGTTAGTAGGAATTCCAAATGTTGGCAAGTCGGCTTTAGCCAACTCATTGCATCTGATTGGAAGGACAAGTCCTGCAGGTACTTCAATCTTTTAAATGCACTAACTAGAAATTCATTTGCTTACCCTTGTTAGTCTTTAGAACCTAAAGGTTGTTGGTGAATATCTTACGCTTAGTTTAGAACAAATTCTCTGTATGTGGTTCATTCTAACAAGTAAATTGAGATCTTTATTGACTTAAAGAGAAAGGAAGGTTGAAGCATGCAGTAGTGAGTCCACAGCCAGGGGAGACAAAAGATATCAGCAACTTAAAGGTACGAATCGTTCTTTTGCATGTATAGAGTATTGAAGTTGTAACAGAAGCAATTAACTGTGTGATATTAGCATTTTTCTTTTCTTTTAATATTAATGGAAAAGCTAAATTTAAATGCCAGAAGTTAGTCTCTGTATACTAGTTCTTCAGTCACTCCATCTGGTTCTCCAAATAGCCAAGATAATACTACTTATGGTTTTTAGAAACATAAGTAGTTTTTGGAGTGTCCTGTAATTTTCTCTTCTCATCATTCTATTGGCTTGGTTTTTAGATTGCTAGCCATCCTAATGTCTATGTCTTGGACACACCTGGTGTTTTGCCTCCTGAGATTCTTGAAACGGAAATGTGCTCCAAACTAGCTTTAACAGGTATTTGCTGTACCATATGCTTCTATTCCTTAATTCGTAGTTATGAATGCTAACTCTTTAGTTGTCTGACATGTATAGTTTGAACGTGCATAGAACTTTAGATGGGTGTAATTCCTTATACGATAAATCCAAAACTTAACTTCTATCCTATGTCATCTTTTTGTCCGAATGTAGGCGTTATTGCTGACTCTCTGGTTGGGGAATCAGAACTTGCACAATATTTTCTGACCATACTCAACTTGAATGATGAGTACAAGGATTGGGAAAAGTTATCCACTAGTGAGAGCGAGGGGTTATTGCTTGATCAGAAAAGAGGTGGCTCCGAGTTGAAGGGGAGTCGAAAACGGCAAAATCCCACTGATCACACACAGGTATGAGAACTTGAGTTACCATTCTGCTCAATGGTATAAGAAGCGACGGTCATATTCAATTCCAGTTTTCATGTTTAGAAATTTGCTCCAATGGTATAGAATATTGGCTTCCGATATCCAACAGAAACTGAATGTGGCACAATATGCTTCCCTTCAATTTAGCCTAATATCAGAAAACAGATCCAAATAGTTTTCAAGAGATATATTCAGAAATCTTGGAGTGAGAGAGAGAGAGAGAGGGAGAGAGGGAGGTGGGGAGAGATAGAGAGGGAGGGGGGAGAGAGAGAGGGAGGGTGGGTGGGAGGGAGGAGGGAGGGAGAGAGAGAGAGAGAGAGAGAGAGAGATCACAATGTTTCTTAATGGCTTTTTGTTTCCAAGATGGATACTTTTCTGGAATAGGAACCTGTTGCTCTTCATTTAATGAGCCTTCCTGCCAAATTTCAGCTGCTAGCTTTCGAACAGAACTTTCAGATGTGTATTATCCTAGGACATCAGTAAAGTTCTTGGATCCGTGATGTCTGCTTAATTGAGCCTGCTTATTTTTGTGATACATATTGTGAGCATGGCAGTTCCACTTTGGAGTCTGCTTGTGTGTGGAGGGGGTGGGAATCATCATTTATTTCAGATACAGAAAAAATAAATGGTATAATGGGTTGAAAAGCTTAACTGAGCTGAGACTATGGTTCTCTAAATCTGGTAGTGGTCCTCGCTATTATGGTGTTGGTGAAGTATTCTTTGTTCAATGCTTTAGTTGTGCTTGAGCTTGTGCCAAGTTGATGGGGTAAGATGAGGTAGCAGTAGATGGAATATAGCATGGGCGCACATAGTGAGAAAATGACTTGATTGCCAGTAATTTATCAGGACATGTGCTCGAATAGGGGATAGTGGAAGAAAAAGATTCATGTAGCTAATTCCAGTTAGTCTGGGACAAAGCCTTAGATGATTATGATGGCGGTTGTGCTAGAGCTTCAAGCAGTATTTTAGCTAAGTTTGATTTTCGCAGGAAAATTCCACAGAGCTCTTGAATCAACTTAGAATTGGTGAAAGAGAATTGAACACCAAGAATCAAGTTAAAGATTTTAGTGTTAAGAGTTCCCTTATCTTATGCCGTGAGTCCAGATTAAGAGCGTCATTATAATGAAGATAAAGAGGGCAATGTGTTAACCTGTTCTTCACGTGTCTTCATTATGATTTGACTAGATTGAGCAAAGATTTTACCATGTTCAATTTGGTTTTAAAGCGACAAAGCCTAAAAAGAGTCTTTGGGGTCAAATCAACCTTGACTTGTGGCAGGCCCAGACACGAATTAAGCATTATGCTGAAACCCCTTAAACAAGCAAAGGTTTACATTCCGCAATACCCTGATAGTTAAGTTTATTCATCACATAATTTATCTACTTTTTTCTTCTAGTTTTACATTCTTCAAGATCCTGATAGTTAAATTTATTCACCAAATTATTTATCTGCTTGTTTGCTATTCTCTTGTAAATAGCTTCCAAATCCCTTCTACATAGAACCAAAATCCAGTTTTAGCTAACCGATTGTTATCAAATTGCAACTGCACAATATTAAGCAATTCAAATTTCACTGGCACATGGTGCAAGCAAAAGTAAAGCACGACTGTTGTGTCTAATTGTTCATTGTGGAACTATGTACCAGATGCAGCGGAAGTGAGCTTTGTACTCGTGCTTCTTTAGTGATGATAATATGACTAATTATTGACTTCATAACCAACTATAGCGGAAGTGAAGAGATTACGATCAGGACCTTGCTGAAAACAATTCACGTCCGTAGTTTTATTTGTGCGAGCTGCATATGAAAGAAGAGAACTTCGAAGTATACAAAGCCTAGTCTACTTTGCCAAGCCCCAGAATTATCCTGAGCTTCGGCTAAAGCAGAGTTCAGCATATAACCAAGCCACGACCAGTAGTCTGCAAGATTGCTTATCGGCACCTCAGCCATGTTTGGCTTGGCTTGGCTTTTGGTAGTAGGCCGAGTAATCATTTCGGTTGGAGGGTTACATGGCTCACTTTTTCATTATAACTGCTGCTTCTACTCTCACCATGTAGGATGGATATGTTGAAAGAAAAGTTTACCGTATCTGTTTGATGAACTTTTCATGTTTGACATGAGACAAAGGTTTTATTGGAAGACCAAGATTTTGTCCAAACGTGTTTCTCATCTATTGTTTGCTTCGTGCCATTCTTGGCTTCATTTGTAAACCTGCATAAATAAAGGTAAAAAAAAGCACGTCATGGTTGTATCTGTGTTTGTCCTTCTTTGTACAGGATTTTGTAGTGCGTGATGTTCGCCGAACTCTCTTCCAGGTTATATCTTCTTTTAATCGTAAGCTGGAAGATGAAGAGGAGATGTCACTTCTCATTGAACTACAATTCAGAGCTTTGCAAAAAGCTTTTCATCTGCCTTCAGAATCAGGTGAAGATGCTCACACCAGAGTTGCTACCAAATTACTTAATCTATATCGTACTGGTAGTCTTGGGCATTATACGTTGGACTCTATTCCTGGACATGTATTATAGTTTTTTTCTTTTCAATACTGCCCAAGTGATATTCCAAATTTTCATCTGTTCTATTCAGCAAGCTTATTTTCAGAGCAGCTAATCGGCTTGACTTTTTGGTTTTGTTTTTTGGTTAAAATGAGATTATTATTAGTAAGTCATAAGCCATCCCGGCTAGGGGAGTGTTACATGGTTTTACAACTTTTTGGTTTTGTTGAAGTCACAGTTTTACTGGTTCAGCTAAAAACATGCTAAGATCAGTAATGACAAACCCTTGTGTGTAAACGCGCATATACATATACTGAAGTGATCATATAGTTCATGGTCAAGTTAACGATTTTAAGGGAAAATTACACCCCTAAGTTTTGGGTTTAATACACTCGTGACCTCTATTTTTCGGGAAATTACATTGACAGCCTTCACATTAGGTTCCACATTTCACAAACCCACTCATGTTATCTTCCTATATCTTTTGCTTTTTTAATTAGTTTAGAAGTAGAAAATGTTCCTCAAAAAAGCCCCAGAATCAAGCCCAAACAAAGCTTCCATCACCCCCACCAACTGTTGCCACCGTCTGCATAACCATTCCACCAACAGTGCTCCCACCCACTACCTTATCCACCCTCCCACACACATGGTGCAAACACGCAAGATACACACGGTCACGACCCCCTACCTCCGACACTCCTTACCCACACCCACCCACACACAGACACACACGGCACATAGAAATGCACAGACATTACAAATAACAGCCACAGACATGCCACACACCCCCTGGCTACGCCCCTTAGCCGCCCCCCCCCCCCACCCCCCCTCTTTACCGCAGCTGCTTCGCACCGTACCCTATCCACTCACACACATGCTTGCACGCGCGCATGTGCACATACACAAAAAAAAAAGAACTCACACGACGCACCCAAGCTCACACACTTAGAGCCCCCCCCCCCCCCCCCCGGGCACACACACACACCACAATCACAAAGGTGTTTTCCTGGATTAGTGGATTTAGAGTTTTGTCGGATTGAGATTTGGGTTTTTGTTGTTTATGAGATAGATTAGGGTTGGCATTTGAAGATTCATTATACCTATAAGGGCAATTTAGTCATTCAGTAAAAAATTTAACACCATACACCAAAATCTAATAACAGGAGGTGTCAGTGTAATTTAGCAAATAAGAGCAGTAGCAAGTGTATTAAAACCAAAATTAAGGGGCATCGGGTAAGATTTTTTCAAGATCTAAATACAACAAGAAAAACTAGTAAAATGCATAGAGAGGATGATAGTGCGCAAGCAATGGTAGCAAAAGCGCTAGAACAACTATATGAGAGGCAGTTGACTTCCCAACTCGCCCGGATCAAAACATGACTCGATGTTATTATTGCCTAGGTTGAAGATACTGAATTCGCTGCTGTTACTAGATGTCCGTCTATCTTCCCCATGGTGGTTGATGCTATCATTGGTCAAGTAGATACAGATCTTTCCAACCCCTTGTATTCAAAATTCAAGACAAAAATGACTAATTAGGACCTAAAAATAGAGCATAATCACCTATGCGCTTAGACATTCCCATGTTTTGTTTGGAAGGTCTAGCTTATAAACATCCAACACAGTTGTCTTGTACTCTATCTGATCTATGAATGGATTATAGCACCTCCAATTCTTGAGTGCATAGACTAGGAAAACCCAATTATATACCCGTTCCACTTTCCATTTCTCTTCTACGTGGGATTCAAGTTCCCACACTATTTCTCATTTTCCACACTTGAACAAAGAAGAAGAAACCCAAAAGACTAAAGCATTTATTTTGAAAACTCCAACAATCCCCCACCATTTCCAAACAAATGAAAAACACATCTTGGCATGTGACCTTGAAAATGGATGACATAAACGAATGTGGCGCTTTGCATTGAACCTACAGTTAGTGAAAACAAATCATCATACCGGCCAGGAAAACATAGTAGACAAGCTTTGAACCAGTATCCAATATGACCGACCCAAAATACTTTCTCAAATACTCATTCAATACCTCAGATTTTTTCATGAGTGCTCTAGAGTTTAACATGAGATTTAATAAGAAGCGACACCACTTCTGTCATTCACATAGGTATGCTTTTTAGAAGTGCTCTAGTAACTCGAACACTCGAATCTGAAAGTTATAAACCTATTAAGAGCTTCAAATTAATCACTCAACCTCCACAATCACAAACAAGCACCAGTCACTACTATGTTTTGGATGGTTAAAATAAACAGTAGCATTTGCCCAATCGTTCTCACAATTTAGTGCTTGCAGTCATCCATATGATGTACTTTGACTTATTGAACTACGATTTGACGCATGGACTGGACTGACTGACTATGCAAGTGAATACTAAAACAGGAAATTGAAAGATAAACATCAACGAAATACAAGTCATTAACATCAAAAGAAAATGAAATGCAATGCAACTAAGACACGACAAACTAGACTCGACTAGACATGACAGACTCGACTCGCCCGCCCTACATCCTCTTTTCCAGTGATCATGTTTCACAGGCCATCCTCCTCATATTGATGTCCCATTTTACGGGATGTTCATCTCAGTCTCAAGTAAATAAAAGAGACATTGTCAACAAGCAGGGAACTCATTTAGAGTGCTTTCCCTAATCACGTTACAACCAAGAAACAAGACATCATCAACGGGGCGGACTAAGAGAAAATTTATTCCACCTTATGTCCTCAACAACACAGCTCAACAAGGAATACCAGATCATAAGATTGACCGGTGTTCAGACCTAACAACAAGAGTTCAACGTCACATCATCAACATGGTGGACTTGGGAGAAGATTACCGCAAGCCCTCAACAACGTTCTTACATAAGAGAAATGTCGGTTATCAATAAATACCAACATTTCACAACAACACGCAACAACCTCAACAACATCAACAACATCATTATCAACGATAGGACGGACTCGGGAGAAGATTACCGCAAGTCCTCAATGGTGTTCTCAAAGAGAAGAGATATCGGCTATCAATAATTACCCGCATCTCACAACCACCACACAACAACCCTACACAACATCATCATCCACTTCAGGTATGCTAATCAAATCAAGTCATAGCATACAAGGACGCCTATCATCCTCACTAAATTCTATCAACAGGGCGGACTAAGGGAATTTCTTCTATCCTAAGTCCTCAACAGCACAATTCAAATATGCATATACCGGTTACAATGGCTACCGATGTCCAATCATAACGACAAGAATTCAACAACACATCATCAACATGCCATGCTAATCGAACAATGAATTAGCATATCGAACTGCATTATCCTTACCTGATTGGCTTATAGCCGAAGCACCTCGCAATCTTTGATCGCAACGAGCTGCATCACCTAGTCACATAATACTCTGCTCGTTAGACATCATTCAACATATACACACTCCTTATCCTACCCCCTTCCCCTTTAACAGCTCATCAAATTTTATGACATCTAGTTAACCCAATCCAATAACTAGATCCTTAACCTAGCCTTACCAACGCATTAACAATAACCAATGCCTCATTATCTCAACGGATTAACACCATTCCTCATTTTCTACCTCTTCGGACTCATAATATTGCGTGTTCCCAAAAATTTAGCGCCAACCCGGCAATTTACCAAAATACCTCTTTGATGGCCGCCACACTACTAACACCCCAAATCTGCTTTACAACTTTTTTTTTGTACTACATTATTTATAGACCAAATAGTCCCTCAGATTTAAAAGGAAAAAATTACAGAAATACCCCCCCCCCCCCGCGCTGAGCGGTAAATTACCGAAATGTTCCCGGGGGTTCACTGTCACCCTAGCGCCCCAAATCAGCTTCAAAACAACCTTTCAGGTGTTTTATAACTCTTCTGGGACTAAAAGTCAGTCAAAAAAACCTCTACCAGAAAATTTACCAAAATGCCCCCTCTTTAGGTAGCAAATTACCAAAATGCCCCCGAGGGTTTCCGGCATCAGAAAAATCTCAAAAGTGCTTTAAAATGCTATCTTAGGCCTCCTGAATTCATTTTTGAGCTAAAAACTATTTTACAGAATTTTTGCCCAAAAATCCCGAACTGGTGTCCGGATCGAGCGCTTAAAAGCCCGTTCGGCCAAAAATAGCTAATGACTTCAGAATGACCCGAAATCTTGGAAAATATAACTTCTCAGTGTCCCAGAGTCCTCATAAAAGTTTCGAGCAAAACCGCATTTGTTTGATATTTTAAATTTTACCATAAAGTTTTAAACTTCCCACATCCGTTCAGCCCCTTTCCAATCTTAGAAAAATCTGACATTTTTCCACGATATAGGTCTCTCAAAAATAACTAGGGTCACTTTTTTGTACTTTGGCTAAATATGACCCTAAATATTTTTAAAAATTCAAATTAGAACCTGTGTATTAAGGTTTCATCTTTAGCGACAATTACAAGTCACTATTTAGATTCAACACACGCACTACTACACCTTGAACGCACACACAGAGCTTCTTCTTCCCTGAACCTAGAGATGTCAAACGGGCCAGGTGGCCAGCGGCCAGGCCCGGCCCAGCTCGAAAAAAGCCCGGGCCGGCCCGGCCCGTTCATGAACAGGGCTGGCCCGGAAGAATTGGGCTTAGGGCCTGGGCTTGGACCAAGCCAAAAAATTCTGGGGAAAAGCCCGGGCCCGGCCCTGGCCCGGTTCCGGCCCCACCTATTTGAATTTTTTTGTTTTTCCCCCCCTTTCTCTCCCCCTTTTCCTCCAACGGATATATTCCCCCAAAATTCCACTTTTACCCCCCCAACAGCAATATAACGGCTAGTTATGTGTTCAGATTTTATTAATAAAGATCACCAAGAAGAATAAGAAAAGATTTAACATATAGCAAAAAATAAAATGAGAGACAAATAAATATATCTATACATACATACATATATATGAATATTACATATAATGAAATAAAATGATAAAAATTAGATTTGTCAAAATTTGAAAATTGGACATGCCTAAAGATGAAATTTAAAATTGAATAACAAGAAAATTTAAAAAAAATTAAAAAAAAGGGCCCGGGCAGGCCCAAGCCCGGCCCTAGAAATTGGGCCTAGGGCCAGGGCCTGGACGGGCCTAGCATTTCTCCTCACTCGGCCCGGCCCGGATGGCTGCGGCCCTGGCCCGGCCGCGGCCCGATTTCGCTTCAAGCCCGATGGGCCCGGGCCGGGCGGCCCAAGCCCGGCCCGTTTGACATCTCTACCTGAACCAGCCATGTACCTGGGTTTTCTCTTCTTAATTTTTGCATGGATTTCCATTTTTTTCTTACACTTACATGTCTGAATTCCCTTGCCTTCCATACTTTCAAGCTCCAAATCAATTCGGTTTATGTAATTACATTCAATTAAGCTCCAACAATTCGAGTTAAGCCTTCAAAGATGAAGAACACACACTAAAAACACACACCCACACCACTGAAATCAACCCAATTCAAACCCTAATTCGTTTTTCCCCTTTCTTTGTTGTTTTAGGCCTTATATCCATGATTCCAACAAGATTTCATCATCATTCCTTCATCCCCACTCACATATTAGCATAACCAAATATATATATATATATATATATATATATATATATATATATATATATATATATATATATATATATAACCGAGACATATGTGTTTATATTCAACTAATTTCATCCCAATTTCCACAATTTTGGGTTCGAAATCATATCCTATTAGGGTTTGGAGTCAACCTTTTCTTCTTTTCTTTCCCTCTTTCTTCTCCCTCCTTGTCACGCCCCGAAAACGAGAGGTAGCGACTACCATCAAACTTCATTATATACCATTACCGTTCTAAAGATAACGGTATAGACAGAGCAACTGAATCCTTTAAGATAAAAATGTCTCCACGAACAAAAGTCTATGACAATCCGTTCTCCAAAATAATTCCACTAAGTATTCCTTTACAAAAATAATTACCAAACGCAGCGGTAAAACAAATTACACAAGAATTAATTCTATTAAATCACCCATATCGGGGTAAGGGTCTCCAAAAAGAATTTCATTATCCAATTTTGCTCAAAGATCAAAACTCCAACTTCAAGGTCCATACATATCTTTAAAGCAAGACTCAAACACGTCGATGACATAACCATTATAAAGGTATAGTAGAGCATCTACGATACCATAAACACAATTATCTAAATCTCAATCTTATTTATCTAAAAAAAGGTCCAAGAGTTAAATACAATCCTTTCGAAACTCTTAACTAACAATCTTCCTCATCAAAATCCACTAAAACTAAATAATGTGACCAAAGCTCTACTATTCAATACAATTTTCAAGTCCCATATCCAACTAACCCACTTTCGGGTAGAGTCCTCAAATGATTTACATTGCTCAAAGATACTAACAAAACTAAATGCTCTAATTTCCCCCAAACACGTCATGCCCAAAATCACGTCTGATACCTGTGGTAAAGGACAAAACAAACAAATAGGGGGGGTGAGCTCGAATAACCCAGTAAGTGGAAAACAAATGGGAAGCAAATACGATGATTCGTAATCCAAAACAAAACCAAATCTTTGACGAACAAGATATAGCAATTGACCACAATGTAAATAAGGCGAATCAAATATACAAAATGTTCCAAAGAACCCAAATCAAATACAAGCCCGAAGGTATGAAAATGCAATCATATCTTACTGCCAAATACCAAAACAAATGTCATTAAACGTTTAACCCAAAACATATTTCAATTATATGTCGGGTACGCTACAAACATACGATGACTATGGTGGTCATAAGACCCAAATGTCGAACCAAACATCAAACGTGTGCTCCGAAGCATACTAGGAGGCTTCGGCTCTCTAGTATAACAAACATGTGTCCATAGGACCCTCTCTATTTTCGAGAGTTGTTCAACATAGTCAGTGTCAATCTTAAATTGACGGTCACAAATATACGAATTCAATGATGTGCATCATCAGGCACAAACGAAAAGCGGTAAACATTGTTCTCAAAAGAGGGCAAAAGTGGGACAAATCAAATGCAAACAAATATAGATGAACCAAAATTGACGAAGTATAAACCTTCGGATTTCGAAAGATACTTTTCCCACAACAAAACAATGATACAATCCTTTTCACAACAAGCTTGATCAAAATCCAATATTTTTCCCGATTTAAAGAAGGAAACCTAAGCCAAAATCAAAAGGTAGAATCATTTACAAAACAAGATTAATCAACTCCAACAACTCTTTTTCAGATTTAACGAAGCAACCCATACCATAGCAAAAACGTTACAAACCTTTACCACAGCAAGAACGTTCAAACCCTTACCTCAAACAAGCTTCCGACCAAAAGAAAACCTCAAAGCACCACTCTAGCACCAAAAGAGCTTTCCAAGGCTTCTATTCTCTCTATCTTCTCTCCCTTTCTCTCTCTCTCTCTCTTTCTCGTGCAAAGGAGAGGAAAAGAAACAGAAGACTCCCAAAAAAAAAGGTTAGGAGTGAAATAAAACACTATTTATAGGCGACAAAATTTTAAACCTTTAAGTCGACCGAAAACAACTTTAAGTCGACCGAAAACAACATTTTAGTCGACTGAAAGTACATTTCAGTCGACTAAAAGTACTGTTCAAAATGACTGTTCATGGGGGGGGGGGGGGGTACTGTTCATAATCACTATTCATATGTGTACTGTTCATGTTACTGTTCATCGACTAAAACTTTTAGTCAACTGAAAACACTCTTTTAGTCGACTGAAAACCTTTAAATTCGACTAAAAATACTGTTCAAAAATACTGTTCATAGTACTGTTCAAAAATACTGTTCATCGACTAAAACTTTTAGTCGACTGAAAACACTCTTTTAGTCGACTAAAACCATTAAATTCGACTAAAACTCCAGAAAACTATTTTTTACACAATTTAAATACTTTTTAGTCGACCGAAACACTTTTAGTCGACTCAAACTTTTTAAATTCGACTAAAAGTTACTGTTCATCTGATCAAAAATTTCAAAAATAATCCCATTTCTTTTTCTTAATTTTCTAAAAAGATTCTAAAAGTTACCAACTTGAAACATCTAGTGGCAAGACAACTACCAGTGAAAGGTACTTTTAATTCTGCAGGCTCATCTACTTTTTTCTCGTTTAATGAAATTGGTTTATATGCAAATACTAATCATTATTCTTCTTTTCCAAAGGAAGAGCAGATGAATTTTAATTTATTAAATTTTGAAAAACAAAATAAAAAATGTATAAAACTTTATTCCAAATTGGTCGGGATGTATTACCGGTGCAATCTTTCCTCACGGTTGCATCAGAGTCGACATTTTTAGTGAGCAGGAGGCTGTTGGATGATAGGAGGAGTCGTCTTAATCCCAATTCAATTGAATTATGTGTATGTTGGAAGGATTATCTTGATGCAAAATACCACGAGTAAGATAAATCGATTGCTGATAGGAAAAGCAGCAATTCGGACGTCTAAGTACTTCCAGATGATTCGGTAATTTATTTTTCTCAAGTTTCTAGAATAAATTATTTCAAACAAATTAAGTGAGTCTAAAGTAAACAATGCACTTGTGAAAATAGATATTTTTCCTCACTTTTTTTGAAAAATGAATCCTTTATATATATATATATATATATATATATATATATATATATATATATATATATATATATATATATATATATATATATATATAGATAACTTCGTCTGATTGTTTACAAACAGTCGATCCCAGGCCAAGATAAAAGGAGATGGGCCTATGTGTTTGTATTTTCACAACACAAAACATGGATAAAAAGAATTAAAATATATATATTTTTATATTCAGGCCATGGCCCAGCCCTAGTCTAGCCCTAAATATAGGGTCTAGGGCTTGGGCTTGGACAGGGGCTTGATATCCCATATTTTGGCCCGGCCAGGCCCGATTGCCACAGCCCGAAGCCCAGTTGGCCGGTTCTTCCCCTCTGGTCCGGTGGGGCTAGGCCATGTTGACCCAAGCCTGGCCAATTGACACTACTATCTAAAGGCATCATAGATGATGTGCCCTAATCTGGTAAACATTGAGGTATCTATAGATAAAATCTCTCCCTCAATCTCAAGTCTATGCATGTCATCCTTTAAAAGCCGAAAGTCTCTCTCCATTTTTCTTCTTCGTTTATAATTCTGCTACTTCCTTGATCTTTATTCATCTTGGTTCGATGTGATAGCCAACTCATTTTCTTTTTTAAATTACCTGATATTATAAGGCGTAGCAAACTCCTTTTCCTTTTAACTTATGATGCCAGGGAAAGGGGCTCACAGTAGACGTGGAGGTGTCACAAAGAATGTCGTCCGAGTTAAATGCCAAGTACGCTAATTTGAAACAGAGCAAGGATAGAACAAGAGCAGAGAGCAAGGCTTCCTAGATAGAGCCTGAGGAGTGGAGTGGCAGTGCTGCTAAGGCAAATGCGCGTGTTGAATACACGACGAAAATCACAGTCCAATGCTTAAGTCTAGAGTCAGGATTTAAAATGTCAAGTCCTATATGTTTATCTCTCTACAATTCTCTACCTTTAGAACTCTAGATTAAAATGAGTTCTAAAGTTCTAAAAATGAAATCTTGAGTCCCCTATTTATTAGGAGTTATGATGGTGATGTCATCAAGCGACATGTGGTGCCCCCTAGGAATAACACTTCACAGAGAGGGGTGCTAAATACTGATACTCAACAGACTGGTAGAATGCATATCGATAGGGCCTACCCTGCACAGCTTCACTTTGTCTATCTTGAAGGAGTGGGCCGCAGCTCTGATATGGCCACAGAACCCCTTGATCTAGCCACCAGTCCAAGGCCCTTGCTGAGTCCCACAGAGGCATGCAGAGATGCAAAAAACCTAACAGTGGGGGGAGGTTCCCTACACCCGACTGTCTAGCAAACTAGGGGCAATGCTCTTCGGAGACCTGCTCCCGTCTCAGAGTGACTCAGGGGGTCATAGTCCTTAAAGATTTTGATAAAGATTCCTTAGAGTCGGGAGTACATGGACTCATCACGAAGACACCTTGGCAAAGATAGTGTCACTGACGAGTGGCCTATCCTACAGGTAAGTCCTTGTGCTTGAGTACTCGGAGAGTGCCAAGGTAGTTCCTAGAGGATTCACCTATTGGACATACCGAGATAGTGTCTGGAGGGACTTAACTACCCAACACGCTAGTGTCCCTAAGAAGTCGTCTAACGGGCTAAGGCAGTGCCCTAAAGAATAAGGAGTCGCCTAGCTGACAGAAGGGAGTCTTCATGCCGGAGCACTCAGAGCTGCCTAATAGAGAGTGTCCCAAAAGAGTCACCTATCTACATGATGAGTCCTTATGCTTGAGCACTCTGAGCGCGCCAAGGTAATTTTCTAAAGGAATCGCCTACCCGATGTGTAGAGATAGTATTCTGGAGGAATCACCTACCTGGTAAGAGGGGAGTCTTCATGCTAGAGCAGTTAGAGCTCCCTGATAGTGATATTATCCTAAAGGAGTCACCTATCCCCATGACGAGTCATTGAACCAGAGCATTCGAGGCACACCAAGGTAATGTCTTAGAGGAGTCCCCTACCTCACAAGAGAGAAGCCCTCATGCTGGAGCACTTAGAGCTTCCTAGGGTAGTCTCCAGGTGGAATCGCTACCTTAAGGGATGTTGCACACTCCTGAGAGTGGTTTGAAGCATGTTCCACGACCAAGGTAAGGTGCACATGTGTGGTGAAGGGATGGACCAACACTAGGATTGTAATAGTGTGATAGGATACCGAGGGATGCAACTGTATAAGTTACGCTACGCATGGGCATATTGGATGCTACAGAGAAGGCATCGTGCCAGGGACATGTGAAATGAAGACGATTCTTAGCAACAGCAACACCAAGGGTACGTAACATAGAGACAAAACTTATGGAAGAAATAAGCATGGTTTTAGGGGCACATGATATGGAGAGAATGCTGGCGATGTTGGGAATCGTCAAGTAATGGGTGTCGCGTAAATCGTCATTGAGCATAGAGCTCCTAAAGGAAGGAGAGAACAAAGGGTGACGCAAGGGAGCCCCCAAGGAGAAGGATCTCCCAAGGGGTAAAGTACGGGAGCCCCCAAGGGAGAAAAACCCCCAAAAGGTAGAGGAGGCAGCCCACACAGGGGAAGAGACTGACTCCTTAGTCGAGTGGCATGACATTAATTCTAACACCTAGAGTATGTCTGTGTCAGAGGTGTGACAGGTGACTTAAGCATACGCCTTGGGTTAACAAGCTTGGCAACGTTAAACTTTGACCGTTGGCTATTTCACAACGTGTTGAGGATACGGGACCCAATGTGATGCCCCGAACCTAGGTTTACCCGGTAATTATTATCTAACAACAATTGTGGTACGTAAGACGAAATTAGACTTTTAGTGAAGACCTTGCGAGCGGTGTTAATTAGATGTTTAGTAACGGTCATATTGAGTTCAGTTATATTATTCCAAAAAAAAAAAGTGGCGGCAATTCCATAAGTGATTAGCATTAATTATTGTGAGCAATATTATATGTAGTATTTAGTGTCATATATGTAAGTAAATTACGATAAAAGAGTCAAAAACAAATTGAAAAAAAAAAAGAAGAATGGGGGAAAAGAAGATAAAAGAAAACCGGGAGAGAGAGTCAAAAAAAAGAATGAGATCAAAGAGAGTACAGAAGATGAGAGCGGCAGCCAGCCCTAGGAACTGGCGACGCCTCTGGGCAGCCCCATCGTCGGTAACTCGCGGTCACCGGCGGCCAACTCTGGCCGTGTCCACTGAATGTCGCTACTCAGCACCTCCGCGACCATCTAGAAACTTTGACCAACCGCCACCATCTAGAAACTTTGACCAACCGCCACCATCAAGTCGTTGAGGATCGCCATCACCGGTGCCATCTCCGTCTCCTCAACTCCTGGCCACATGCGCTGTCGCCGGCAGCCCCATCGCCGGCCAACGCCTCTTCTAGATCACGGCTGCCGTCGCCCATCCTTCGCCAAATGCCACCTGGTCTTTGACTAGCGAGGGTGATGCCGGAATAACAATTAGCCTACCCACTACCAGATTTCCTCGATCCAAGGTTTGCCGTCACACAACATCAGAGCACCGGCGTCCTTCACCGTTGATGAGCATCGACCAGCCATGATCGGCAATCAACTCTGACCGCCGATTGACGTCGCCGCTGGGATCTATGACCATGACATATAAGTGGTTTTGTGGAATTGTTTGTGAATCAGGGTTCTGTAGTACAATTGCGATATTGGTGTGGTTGTAGTTGTGGTTTAATGATGGCACTGTGTGTATGTTGTACATACAAGGTGCGCGCCGTGTGGTGGTTGCTGGGCGGTAGCGTATAACAAGGGGTGTTGTAGGGCATTGTTGTGTAGGTGTATTTTACGAGAGGAGCGTGGTTGTGTACGTTGAGGTATGGGTGAGTATGTACAGGTGAAGGGTATATGGTTGTACAAACATTGTGCATAAAAAAGGATTAGTAGTGGGTATATGTGTCGAATGGTTGTGTA
Organism: Escallonia herrerae; assembly: GCA_033070095.1. Lineage (NCBI taxonomy): Eukaryota > Viridiplantae > Streptophyta > Magnoliopsida > Escalloniales > Escalloniaceae > Escallonia > Escallonia herrerae. The sequence continues at coordinate 191,991 of JAVXUP010001134.1, forward strand.
CACTGTTCATATGGTTGTACTGTGCATGCGTGAGATATGCATGTGTATGTGCGTAGTGGGCGGTGTAGACGCTCTATGTTATTAATGTTTGTGGGTGAACGGGAGTGTGCATAACGTAGGGGTTCAGTGCATGTGATTAGGCAAGTGTGAAGGTTCCTTGGTGGTTGCTAAAACGGGTGATTTAATGGATGTTCGGCAACGTTGATTAGATGCCAAGAATGACGTGGTAAACTAGGCATGATATGGGATGGGTATGTAAAGGTCAGACAGTTGACTGCGCCATCGAATTTACTTGAAGACATGTTCAACAGGAATGTTCTGTCGAGACTGACGATACTTCGGGTTGCCGTAAAGCTGAGAACACGAAGATAAAAAGAAGGGCATTGAAAGTGCTTTGAACCAGGTGTGGTAGCATGATCGTCGTTTTGATGTGGGAATGCGTAGCGTCAAGTAAGTGACCCTTTGATTCAATTAGTGTTTTTATATACAATGTATATGTTTATCTACTGTTAAAAATGTAGTGTTTTGCAGCATTGATCGTTTTAAGTACGTTTTACTGCTCTGGCTTAAATTACCAAAAAGGTTTTAGTGTTTTATTCTCGTCAAAGAAAAATCGGACCAGCATTTATATGATGTTTTGCCTAGAAACTGAAATGGAACTCGGATTTGAAATGTATTGTATTGACGTTATTGTGAATTTTGAACATGTTGATGATTATTGAAAGGATGTGAGGATGGTTGAGAATCAATTGATGAGTGATTTTGTTCACGATGAACCCAAAGGGGGTTTTTGGTTTACTCGATTGTTGTGCCCTATATCCACGGGGGAAAGTTAGATTTCGGGCCTTGGTCAACGGGGCTTGTACGTTGATGCACAGTACTATTGCTCGTAGTTCGCCCTTACGTCCACAGAATTTTATCTCGGATGGAGGAGGGATTTCGGGCCCTAGTCAGTGGGGCCTGTACGCTGATCGCAGCATATCGTTTGAGCTAATGTTGGGATTGAACTGGTTGTTATGAAGTTTTGCGATAATCATTATATACTTCAGATTTTTGGTTTCATGTACTCTGTTTTGTTTTTACCCGATGATTATCAAATCTATGATTTTTAGATATCTTAATGATGCTCCAATATAAAGTGAGTTATTTTCTGACATGCTATGGTCCACCTAGTTGAATCATTGGTTACTTACTGAGCACGTTGAAGCTCATCCCTTACTTATCATTTCAGGTTGAAAGTAAGGTGATGTTGAGGAGCATAGGAGGAGAAAATTTGGTGCGGAGCTTCGGAGTCTGCATTGAATAAGTCGCTAAATATTAGATTTTCTATTTAGCTTTAGTTGTTGACAATCGGAGTTATGAAAAATTTTAGTGTAAATGATGTATTCAAATTAAAATATGATACTTTAATTAATGTTTTGGAGAAGTTTTAATTTCCGCTACAGCATATGTTGGTTTTAGCGTATAAGGCCTGGCAGAGCCCTATTTTGGAGTCTATTGGGTCTGCGGCCGGTCACGTGCCTAGCTCACTGGCATGCCCGTGGGTTCGGGTCGTGACAGAAATGGTATCAGAGCCAGGTTTTGGGATATTAGAGTTTAAGTAATGATTTCCCTGGTTAGGTTATAGAACCCTAAGTGATGATCCAATTTTATTTGTGAAGTTTCTTTAAGTTGCTATTGGTGATTATTACTTATGTTTCGAAGGTTATAGATATCAATAGGAAGACTCATTTTCATTGGGTGAAGCTGGAGAGATATGTTTCTATTTGCCAGAACCTAATCATGGTTGTAGAACAGCATTAGGTTAATAGCTAGATAGAGATAATGTAAGGCTGTGGTTTCTTGAAGTTCTTGGAGCTTGTAGCTTGTAACCCGGCGCTCTTAGCTCTTAGTTCGTAGCTCTTAGTTGCGACCGTTAGAGCACTAAGTGAAAAATTTTCTGTTATAGTGAGGTTTCTAAGTTCATAAGTTTTTGAAACGAGGTTTCGTAGAATAGCAGTAATTTGAATTGAAATGCGCAATTGGGATGAGTAAAATTTTGTCTGAGAGCATAGAGCCACTGGGTTGACTTTGATGTGAATGCACACGAGAATTTGGCTTTAGATCTTATATCCTCATTTCACTAAGTACAATTTATGTGCATATATTGGACTATGGCAAAGGTGAATTGAGGTTATGAGTAATTATGTTTTCAGCGTGCATTTTGGGTTTTAGCTGTTGCCCAGAGTCCTACATTGATTAGCGTTACTTTATCTGACTTCGAGGAGTGAACTGCCATAGGATAAAGGGATGTAATTGAGGACTAGAACTAGTTGCTCACCATCTTTGACGGGATTAAGTATTTTATGCTTTTAGGACAAAAAAAATGCAACTTATGTCTATAGAATGATTATGATTTGAGCCACGAAGTTAAGAGTGTAAATATATATATATATATATATATATATATATATATATATATATATATATATATATATTATGTGAAATATTTGACGACTTTTGAAAGGTGAAGGTGTCTTTTAAAGTTGGCGACAAGAGGAGTATAAGTGGCGATCAACTAGAAGAACATGAGTATTACGAGGGAAATGAGAATGAAGCCGCGGGAGCTGCTCGTTAGGTAGCTGAATTAAGCTCCTTGAGAAATTATATTGCTGATTTATTTTTAGAATTGTCTGTAGCTTAAGTCCATGAGGTTTCCTTTAAATAAATTATATCAGTCATTATGGAGGAATTTAGTAGAGATAATTCGGGGAGATCTGTAAGGACATCTTTAGAAGTCATTTTATGATATTTAATATTCGTCGGGGATAAATTTCGGTGCGGAGGTGAGGCATTGCTCAGCTATTATGTTGGTGGCTATAAATATCTGAGTTACATAGCTAGATCTTTTATCTGGAGGTTATAAGTATAACAAAATTTGAGGGCGAATTTCTTTTACCGGGGAGAAGATGCAATATCATGATTTCAAAATGGTCTTACGGTTGATTTTGATGAATATACTTGATTCTCAGCAAATTTAATTGCTTAGTGAGACTTTACGGTTTAGAGACGATTTAGTTCTAAAATGGAGAAAAGTGGATATAGCATTTATAACTGGCGAATGTTCTAATTTAAGATCATTAATCTTAGACTTATTTTTGGTTGGTAAATTAGAGTGAGTTTAAAGTTAAGTGTTATGATGGGAGATCACACACGATTAAGTGCATCGATCAAGTAACCCAAAGTTTCGAGGTACGGATTATCAGTGGATTAAAGTGTGTTAAATGCATATCACACATCTTGTGCTTTAAGGTCTTTGGTTGCATGTACTTATCAAGTCACTTGAAATTATATCCGAGTTTGATTGTGAACCCTTTAGATAGATTTAGTCATGTAAACACTTGAGGTGTGTTATGTTCGTTGGTAGTTGAGATGAAATATGATTAAGATCAGCTGCGCAAGGAACACCAAATTTTGAGGATGAAATTTTTTTAAGGGGAAGATAATGTGATGCCCCGAACCTAGGTTTACCCGGTTATTATTATTTAACGAAAATTGTGGTACGTAAGACAAAATTAGACTTTTAGTGAAGACCTTGCGAGCGGTGTTAATTAGATGTTTAGTAACGGTCATTATGAGTTTAGTTATATTATTCCAAAAAAAAAAGTGGCGGCAATTCCATAAGTGATTAGCATTAATTATTGTGAGCAATATTATATGCAATATTTAGTGTCATATATGTAAGTAAATTACGATAAAAGAGTCAAAAACAAATTGAAAAAAAAAAGAAGGGGGGAAAAGAAGATAAAAGAAAACCGGGAGAGAGAGTCAAAAAAAAAGAATAAGATCAAAGAGAGTAGAGAAGATGAGAGCGGCAGCCGGCCCTAGGAACGGGCGGCGCCTCTGGGCAGCCCCATCGCCGGCAACTCACGGTCACAGGGGGCCAACTCCGGTCGCATCCACTGAACGCCGCTACTCAGCACCTCCGCGACCCACTAGAAACTTTGACCAACCACCACCATCAAGTCGTTGAGGATCGCCATCACCGGCGCCATCTCAGTCTCCTCAACTCCCGGCCACATGCGCTGTCGCCGGTAGCCCCATCGCCGGCCAACGCCTCTTCTAGATCACGGCTGCTGTCGCCCATCCTTTGCCGAATGCCACCTGGTCTTTGACTAGCGAGGGTGATGCCGGAATAACAATTAGCCTACCCACTACCAGATTTCCTCAATCCAAGGTTTGCCATCGCACAACATCAGAGCACCGGTGTCCTTCACCATCAATGAGCATCGACCAGCCATGACCGGCAATCAACTCTGACTGCCGATTGACATTGCCGCTGGGATCTATGACCATGACATATAAGTGGTTTTGTGGAATTGTTTGTGAATCAGGGTTCGGTAGTACAATTACGATATTGGTGTGGTTGTAGCTGTGGTTTAATGATGGCACTGTGTGTATGTTGTACATACAAGGTGCGCACCGTGTGGTGGTTGCTGGGCGGTAGCGTATAACAAGGGGTGTTGTAGGGCATTGTTGTGTAGGTGTATTTTGCGAGAGGAGCATAGTTGTGTACGTTGAGGTAAGGGTGAGTATGTACAGGTGAATGGTATATGGTTGTACAAACATCGTGCATAAAGAAGGATTAGTAGTGGGTATATGTGTCGAATGGTTGTGTACACTGTTCATATGGTGGTACTGTGCAGGCGTGAGATATGCATGTGTATGTGCGTAGTGGGCGGTGTAGACGCTCTATGTTATTAATGTTTGTGGGTGAACGGGAGTGTGCATAACGTAGGGGTTCAGTGCATGTGATTAGGCAAGTGTGAAGGTTGCTTGGTGGTTGCTAAAACGGGTGAATTAATGGATGTTCGGAAACGTTGATTAGATGCCAAGAATGACGTGGTAAACTAGGCATGATATGGGATGGGTATGTAAAGGTCAGGCAGTTGACTGCGCCATCGAATTTACTTAAAGACATGTTCAACAGGAATGTTCTGTTGAGACTGACGATACTTCGGGTTGTCGTAAAGCTGAGAACACGAAGATAAAAAGAAGGGCATTGAAAGTGCTTTGAACCAGGTGTGGTAGCATGATCGTCGTTTTGATGTGGGGAATGCGTAGCATCAAGTAAGTGACCCTTTGATTCAATTAGTGTTTTTATATACAACGTATATGTTTATCTACTGTTAAAAATGTAGTGTTTTGCAGCATTGATCGTTTTAAGTACGTTTTACTGCTCTGGCTTAAATTACCAAAAAGGTTTTATTGTTTTATTCTCGTCAAAGAAAAACCGGACCAGCATGTAAATGATGTTTTGCCTAGAAACTGAAATGGAACTCGGATTTGAAATGTATTGTATTGACGTGATTGTGAATATTGAACATGTTGATGATTATTGAAAGGATGTGAGGATGGTTGAGAATCAATTGATGAGTGATTTTGTTCACGATGAACCCAAAGGGGATTTTTGGTTTACTCGATTGTTGTGCCCTATATCCAAGGGGGAAAGTTGGATTTCGGGCCGTGGTCAACGGGGCTTGTACGTTGATGCACTGTAATGTTGCTCGTGGTTCGCCCTTGCGTCCACAGAATTTTATCCCGGATGGCGGAGGGATTTCGGGCCCTAGTCAGTGGGACATGTACGCTGACCGCAGCATATCGTTTGAGCTAATGTTGGGATTGAACTGGTTGTTATGAAGTTTTGCGATAATCATTATATACTTCAGATTTTTGGTTTCATGTACTCTATTTTGTTTTTACCCGATGATTGTCAAATCTATGATTTTTAGATATCTTAATGATGCTGCAATATAAAGTGAGTTATTTTTTGACATGCTATAGTCCACCTTGTTGAATCATTGGTTACTTACTGAGCACGTTGAAGCTCATCCCTTACTTATCATTTCAGGTTGAAAGTAAGGTGATGTTGAGGAGCATAGGAGGAGAAAATTTGGTGCGGAGCTTCGGAGTCTGCATTGAATAAGTCGATAAATATTAGATTTTCTGTTTAGCTTTAGTTGTTGACAATCAGAGTTATGAAAAATTTTAGTATAAATGATGTATTCAAATTAAAATATGATACTGTAATTAATGTTTTGGAGAATTTTTAATTTTCGATGTAGCATATGTTGGTTTTAGAGTATAAGGCCTGGCAGAGCCCTATTTTGGAGTCTATTGGGTCTGCGGCCGGTCACGTGCCTAGCTCACGGGCCTGCCCGTGGATTCGGATTGTCAGGACCCGAACCCACGGGCAGGCCCGCAAGCTAGGCAAGTGATCGACCGCAGACCCAATGGACTCCAACCGAGGGCTCTGCCAGGCCTTACTATAACCTGTATACAAAAATTATATCACCAAGTAATTTAAATTTTTATCCTTAATAATATTTCTAAGTCACGCTTACAATTTCTCAATAAATCTCCAATGACATTCTTTATTTAACAACTAACATAGATTATCCGGTGAAGATCTAAGCTTCAAAAATCTCAATTTATAAATCCAGTACTAGCATACCACCTAATGATATGTTAAATAATCTAAGAGGACTACAACTCCTCTAGTAGTCATCTACCATAATCCTCGTGGCCTTCATCGGTTCGGTTCCATCTAGATCATTGCCTGAAAAATATTTAAAAGAATGAGCTTGGGCCCAGTAAGTACACATACCATATCCCTAAAATAGATTTTGGGATTCATAAAAGCATACCATGGTTTCTCTTCATAAGAGTTATTATACATATATCTACTTTTTGAAAGGAATTCATCCAAAATTCACAGTAACGATGCATGACATGAAGAATGCTCACTAACAACTATCACAGTTCATCATAACATAGGTATGATGCGGTCAGCGTACATTCCCCCTGACTAGGGCCCACAATCCCTACTCCACCCGGGATAAATATTATTCGGTCAGGGTATGCGCCCCCCGCCCCCCCCCCCCCCCCGACTAGGGCCCACAATCCCTCCTTTGTCCGGGATACATATTGGTGTGGACGCAAGGGCGCACCACGAGCAACAGTACTGTGCGTCAACATATCGTCCCGTTGACCAGGACCCTACAATCCAACTTTCCCCCATGGATATGGGGCACAACAACCAAGCCAGAATACCGTCTCATTCAACATATATTAGCCAACTTTAAAACACTACTCATAGAAAACATTCCATGGCATTTTTTATGTATGTTATCATCAAACAATTTACACAAAAACAGTAGCGTACAAAAAGGCTTTAAACTTTTAATTGAACAATTCATTTGTACATATACGTAGACGAAAAATAGGGTATACGGAGGAATATGGCAAGAGTACTTACATCGCTCGAAATCTGCTTCTGGTATTTGCTCAAATGCCAGTCCTAGGTCTTGATTATCAAAGCCTAGATAACAAATCATATGGATGTCATTCATTGTCGCTCGAGCACGTTTAGGCGTTAAGTTTCATTTAGATGAGTAAGACTTTTACCCAACCGTCCCTCGACTTATGTATAATTACCTATTTGCCCCCAATGACTAAAGTACTTTATCCCCCTTGATACAACCTAAAAGAGTCCTTTTTAAACCACTGATGCTGATGGGTATTTCGAACATAAATGGTCGTTTCGAAATTTTTCGCTCGGAACTCTAAACTGCTCATTCAATTGAGCGCCAATGCTCAAGCCCCAAAAATATAACAAACGGCACTGGAATGCCCCGAAATTTCAGACACTCAAGCGTCACCATCATTTTAGATTACTATAAAATTCTAGGCTAAAAATAATTTTATTTACTATGTTAATTAATTCTAAAAACCTGATTTGAAAATAAAATTGTTCAAGACATTTTTCGTGTCCAGAAAAATCTGAGAAAATTTCACGTCGAAGGTTTCACAAAAAAATAAGGGAATTTCTATTTTTTACTTTTGCTAACTTTGCCCAGAAGAGGTTCTTAAAATAATTTTTGCAGACTGTTGCAATAGTGAAGCGTTACGCTTCAATCGCTCGAGCGCTACGCAGCTAACAATGTTAAAATAGCAAACGACTTTAAAAACTTTTAAGAACTAATTTATCCTCGATATATAAGATTATTGTGGAAGTTTCATAATTTAATAATTTAGTTTGCTATTTTAAAATTCACCAAAATCTTTTGTTTCGATAAAATTAGTTAGAAGGCTTCCCAAGCTCCGAAAAATCTGAAATTTTTACTGTGTGTAGATCTTGCAAAATTAATATAAGATGCTTCTTTAAGTTTTGTCCAAATAATTTTATAGATATGTTTTACAAATTTGAAAAGAAACTGCTGGAATAGGAAAACTTTTAGCGACACTTTCGAGTTTAATTTTGAACAAACAAAGTTTTTCCCTCTCTTGCTACAGTATCATCTTCCCCATTTACACTCAGTCGTCCTCTTTACCCAGAACCACCTCACCCCTTCATTTTCCCTCTCACTTACCACCTACTTTAATTATGGTTATACACATATTATATACAAACCTACTCACACCATTCTTTCATAATCCATTTGGGTATAATACATTCTCTCAATTCCCACATAACACAAACCTGCCATGAGGTCTTCTGGTTCTTCTTTACTTCATGGACAACGCCCAAATACATGCTTACACCCTTCTTACACACATGACATGAATATATGCATATATATCCACAACATTTTCACAACTTACACACCCTTTCACAGGCAGTAGCTTCCTTTATCTTGTATAACCCATTCATGTGCAATCCAGTTTTACACAAATACACTCGAACCCACAAATTTACACCCAACTCACATATATACACTTGAACTTACATATGAAAATTTCACACCCACTGCCGCAACTCTTTTTCATCTCCTTTCTTCAACTCACTCAACACCCTCTCGAAAATCCCATGCACACAGCTGCTCTCCTTCCTTCGGCAGCTTTACACTTCCCCCCATGCCCAAGGAGGCTCTTAATTTCCTTATACAAACCATTCCATGTCACAAAGACACAGATCAACCCTCCCTCACCTTCCATAACTATTCCTAAATTCCTCCGTGGTTCAACTGTGGCTACGCTGGAGTATTTACTCACGGCAGCCCCGATATCATGGCAGCCCCTCCCCGGTTCTCTTTTCTAAACCATTAATACTTAGCAGATTAACCCAAACACCCACTCATCTCCACCAAATTCGTTAGTTATATAAATATATATGTGACGTCTATACATGCATGTCAATATGAATATGAATAAATGAGAAGAATCCTTACCGCAAAGATTCGCCGGAAACTCCCCACGTTCTTCTTTCCTTCTGCCTCTCTTGCTCTCTTTCTCTCTAAGTTGCTTCCCAAGAATGAAAGTTAAAAATAGGGCCGGCTGATTTATAATCATTACCCATTTATATATATATATATATATATATATATATATATATATATACAAACTCCAATTCTAAAATTCCCAAACTTCCCCAAATATTCGTTAGCAATTGAATTTTTTACCCGCGGCTTTCTATTATTGCCAAAAGAAAAGACCCAAATAAATTACTTACGATAAACTATATGTTAGCAAATTATTAACGACTGTTACGCTAACCCGCTCCGCTAAGTGTCGCTAAAAGGGGTCACGTAGAAAATATCAATGCCAACAAAAGAATTTCGTCGCCAAAAGTTCATAAATTATTGCTTCGCTAATTGCCACTAATACCTCAATCAATGTTATTAATAACTGATATCGTAAATCATATCTTATGATTTCAATTTTGTCAATATGATCGTAATTCAAGTGTTCCCCAATTTTGTCGTTGTAGGCCGCCTAAATTTAATATACCAATGCTAGGTGACAGTTTTCCGCTAAAAAGATGCAAATATTCTTACTTGTAAAAATGTCGCTTAAGAATTAAATAAAATTTGTTAAAAATTACTAAAATTCAAACCTAAGATCGGGGTATTACATTGCTTAGTGAGACTTTACGGTTTAGAGACGATTTAGTTCTAAAATGGAGAAAAGTGGATATAGCATTTATAACTGGCGAATGTTCTAATTTATGATCATTAATCTTAGACTTATTTTTGGTTGGTAAATTAGAGTGAGTTTAAAGTTAAGTGTTATGATGGGAGATGAGATCAGACACGATTAAGTGCATCGATCTAGTAACCCAAAGTTTTGAGGTACGGGTTATCAATGGATTAAAGTGTGTTAAATGCATATCACACATCTTGTGTTCTAAGGTCTTTGGTGGCATGTACTTATCAAGTCACTTGAAATTATATCCGAGTTTGATCGTGAACCCTTTAGATAGATTTAGTCATGTAAACACTTGACGTGCGTTATGTTCGTTGGTAGTTGAGATGAAATATGATTAAGATCAGCTGTGCAAGGAATACCAAATTTCGAGGACAAAATTTTTTTAAGGGGAAGATAATGTGATGCCCCGAACCTAGGTTTACCCGGTTATTATTATTTAACGACAATTGTGGTACGTAAGACGAAATTAGACTTTTAGTGAAGACCTTGCGAGCGGTGTTAATTAGATGTTTAGTAACGGTCATTATGAGTTCAGTTATATTATTCCAAAAAAAAAGTGGCGGCAATTCCATAAGTGATTAGCATTAATTATTGTGAGCAATATTATATGCAGTATTTAGTGTCATATATGTAAGTAAATTACGATAAAAGAGTCAAAAACAAATTGAAAAAAAAAAGAAGAAGGGGGGAAAAGAAGATAAAAGAAAATCGGGAGAGAGAGTCAAAAAAAAGAATGAGATCAAAGAGAGTAGAGAAGATGAGAGCGGCAGCTGGCCCTAGGAATTGGCGGCGCCTCTGGGCAGCCCTATCGCCGACAACTCGCGGTCACCGACGGCCAACTCCGGTTGTGTCCACCGAGCGCCACTACACAGCACCTCCGTGACCCTCTAGAAACTTTGACCAACCGCCACCATCAAGTCATTGAGGATCACCATCACCGGCGCCACCACGGTCTCCTCAACTCCAGGCCACATGCACTGTCGCCAGCAGCCCAATTGCCAGCCAACGCCTCTTCTAGATCACGGCTATTGTCGTCCATCCTTCGTCGAATGCCACCTGGTCTTTGACCAGTGAGGGTGACACCGGAATAGCAATCAGCCTACCCACTACCAGATTTCCTCGATCCAAGGTTTGCCGTCGCACAACATTAGAGCATCGGCGTCCTTCACCGTCGATGAGCATCGACCAGCCATGACCGGCAATCAACTCTGACCGCCGATTGACGTTGCCACTGGGATCTATGACCATGACATGTAAGTGGTTTTGTGGAATTGTTTGTGAATTAGGGTTCGGTAATACAATTGCGATATTGGTGTGGTTGTAGTTGTGGTTTAATCATGGCACTGTGTGTATGTTGTACATACAAGGTGCGCGCCGTGTGGTGGTTGCTGGGCGGTAGCGTATAACAAGGGGTGTTGTAGGGCATTGTTGTGTAAGTGTATTTTACGAGAGGAGCGTGGTTGTGTACGTTGAGGTATGGGTGAGTATGTACAGGTGAAGGGTATATGGTTGTACAAACATTGTGCATAAAAAAGGATTAGTAGTGGGTATATGTGTCGAATGGTTGTGTACACTGTTCATATGGTTGTACTGTGCATGCGTGAGATATGCATGTGTATGTGCGTAGTGGGCGGTGTAGACGCTCTATGTTATTAATGTTTGTGGGTGAACGGGAGTGTGCATAACGTAGGGGTTCAGTGCATGTGATTAGGCAAGTGTGAAGGTTGCTTGGTGGTTGCTAAAACGGGTGAATTAATGGATGTTCGGCAACGTTGATTAGATGCCAAGAATGACGTGGTAAACTAGGCATGATATGGGATGGGTATGTAAAGGTCAGGCAGTTGACTGCGCCATCGAATTTACTTGAAGACATGTTCAACAGGAATGTTCTGTCGAGACTGACGATACTTCGGGTTGCCGTAAAGCTGAGAACATGAAGATAAAAAGAAGGGCATTGAAAGTGCTTTGAACCAGGTGTGGTAGCCTGATCGTCGTTTTGATGTGGGAATGCGTAGCATCAAGTAAGTGACCCTTTGATTCAATTAGTGTTTTTATATACAACGTATATGTTTATCTACTGTTAAAAATGTAGTGTTTTGCAGCATTGATCGTTTTAAGTACATTTAACTGCTCTGGCTTAAATTACCAAAAAGGTTTTAGTGTTTTATTCTCATCAAAGAAAAATCGGACCAGCATTTATATGATGTTTTGCCTAGAAACTGAAATGGAACTCGGATTTTAAATGTATTGTATTGACGTTATTGTGAATATTGAACATGTTGATGATTATTGAAAGGATGTGAGGATGGTTGAGAATCAATTGATGAGTGATTTTTTTCACGATGAACCCAAAGGGGGTTTTTGGTTTACTCGATTGTTGTGCCCTATATCCACGGGGGAAAGTTGGATTTCGGGCCGTGGTCAACGGGGCTTGTACGTTGATGCACAGTACTGTTGCTCGTGGTTTGCCCTTGCGTCCACAGAATTTTATCTCGGATGGAGGAGGGATTTCGGGCCCTAGTCAGTGGGACATGTACGCTGACCGCAGCATATCGTTTGAGCTAATGTTGGGATTGAACTGGTTGTTATGAAGTTTTGCGATAATCATTATATACTTTAGATTTTTGGTTTCATGTACTCTGTTTTGTTTTTACCCGATGATTATCAAATTTATGATTTTTAGATATCTTAATGATGCTACAATATAAAGTGAGTTATTTTCTTACATGCTATAGTCCACCTAGTTGAATCATTGGTTACTTACTGAGCACGTTGAAGCTCATCCCTTACTTATCATTTCAGGTTGAAAGTGAGGTGATGTTGAGGAGCATAGGAGGAGAAAATTTGGTGCGGAGCTTCGGAGCCTGCATTGAATAAGTCGCTAAATATTATATTTTATGTTTAGCTTCAGTTGTTGACAATCAGAGTTATGAAAAGTTTTAGTATAAATGATGTATTCAAATTAAAATATGATACTGTAATTAATGTTTTGGAGAAGTTTTAATTTCTGCTGCAGCATATGTTGATTTTAGCGTATAAGGCCTGGCAGAGCCCTATTTTGGAATCGATTGGGTCTACGGCCGATCACGTGCCTAGCTCACGGGCCTGCCCGTGGGTTCGGGTCATGACACCCAAGAGCAGTCAAAAGTGCATATCAAGGATGGGCTAGCAACATAAGCGCCCTGAATGCGGTATGCTCTGTGGGACAACCCGGACGTGTAGCACATGCATACCTACATATCCATCTTTTGAAAATTTTTATGTGTGTTGGTGTAGGTGTCGTAGGCGTTGTCACCTAACAATACAATAAGAGCAATAAGTAGGTCATTTGAGCCCACGTCATGCACCATTTATTGAGTCCTTGGGACGCTTGCGTGTTCTAGGTCATATGGCAATTGACGCAGAACTCTAAAAGAAAGAAGTAAGTGGTTCAATTAAGCCGCCTCTCGCACCACCCACTAAGTTCGCGAGGGCATAAGACCTGCTGTAAAGGTACAGTAAGGATCGCAATGTGGGCACGACCACTAACGTAGCACCGAGCACGTGATGCAAAAAAGATGTTAGGGCGAGTTAGACATTGCAGAGCTCGAGCATTGCGACAAAGGTTGACAAACGCGTAACAAGGGCAGCATGCAAGAGGCATCCCTCTAACCCCGCAGTGGATTTTTGCAATCCCCGCAATATGTCTTCACGATGGTGGGATTTTTTTTTTTTGAGAATGGTGTTGATGATGGATGGTGATGAAGGGTGACAGGGATGGTGGAAGTAGGGGGTGTAGGGTGCATGGGCGGTGAGGGAGGTTGACCCAAAGATAAGGGATAGGTGAGGGGGCACAGGCCATAGAGGTAGGGAGAAGGCAGGGAGGGGCACAGACCAGAAGGGTTGGGAAGGGGAAGGCCATAAGGGGAATGGCACAAAGGAGGAAGACCGAAGATGAAGGGGCTTGGAAGGACACAAAGGCAAGGTCGCCGGGGATGTCGAAAGAGGAAGGGACACGACCCAAGGGGAACAGGGCACTGGAGCCAAGGGTGGGGAAGGGAGCTTTGGGAAGGAAAAGAGAGAGAAAAGAAGAAAGGAGTGACATTTGCACATGGCTGTTAAGGAGCTCGGTCGTGGGTGGCTACGCTACTGGTATGGAGGGAGGAAGAATAAGCAACGTAGAAGGGGCACTTCACAGGCGGCGGGGGAAGAGAAGTCGATGGGATTCCCATGTAGAAAATGGGAAAAGCCAAGCTTTCTAGAAGTTTTTAGGAGCTGGATTGAGGGGGGTTTGAGGGTGAGGGAGGTTGCGACACAAGAGTTTGGGAAGATTATGGTTTGGGGTATTAGGGTTTGGGAGTGGGAGTGGGCTCAAGGGTCTGGGTAGTGGTGGGTCAAGCGATCCCCTAAATTTTATTTATTTATTTATTATTTTTACCTTAGTGCTTAGGCCACCCGGGTTGGGGGAGGGGATGGAAAAAGTTTTGGAAATTTTTATATGCACTAGAAAAAAAAGATGAAGGCGCTCAGGCAAGAGTGTCGAGAAAGGATGTTGGGAGTGGTGACATGACCGTGAGGGGTCATGGTGAAGCTGTGACCTGAGGTGAGGTGATAAGAAAAGAGACCTTGGCATGGTGAATTAAAGGTTGGGCAGCGAGAAGGTGCAGAATGATGGAATGAGTCAGACAGTCGGTCGAAGGGAGGCCAGTAAGAATTCAGAAATTATTATTTATTTTTTTAATAACTTCTCTTTTGTGAATTTGGCAGGCATCTCCTTCCAAAGTATTAATAGACTAAAATTATAAATAGAAAGACATCATATCGTACCACACTATTGTGTGAGGTGATGGCATGTGCATATTATAGTTATTGTTTTTTTTTTATATGTAGTTGAAACAATATGGGTCAAGGGCCGTGCATATTGGCTGTGATTGACATCAATCTTGAAGACAAGCATTTATTTTGGTTCTATAGTGCAATTATACCTCTATAAATACAAGTGGGTATTGGTAAGGAGAAAAGCACACAAGTTTGGAGAAGTTTTGAAGCAGTTTTTATCGTGTAAAAGTCTATCAATCTTTTACACAATATATACATAATATGTTAATTTATATGGTTGTTGATGTTGTACCCAAAAAATTTGTTAACTATTTGTTCAGGTAATGGACCATACAATGACTAGCATGGAATGTGGAGATGGACAGTTTTTTTTATAATTCTGCTTCCGACAGAGAAGAATAATGACCAGTCACACTAGCCACTGCACTTGAGTTGTTGTACTGTGCGGAGGATAGCACACGAAATGACTTTTCAGTATGACATGGTCTTTATGGAATCACAGTTAGGTTACGGTTTTCTCCATCCTAGAAAGACTCACTCTGTTATGACGTGATTCTTACAACGCCAGGGCGTTGGGTGGAATTAAGAAAACAATAGAGTAGTTGTCATTGATGAGACGTAGGAAGAACTTTTATATGTAAATAAATAAATAAGATACGACATCGGCAATTTCAAATATTTATGTGAATGTACGTTTTTTTTTTCTTTTACCTTGTTGACGTTGTTACTTTTTAAATGACTTTTTAGTTAATTTCCTTAGATTAACTGTCCGCATTAACATGGCGCAACCGAATAATCTCCATGTAGTGACTCAACATTTTAGTTGGGATTGCTCCCGAAAATAAGTGAGGATATTGGCTGAGATCGACAAACTATTTATAGAAGCTATTGAAAAAATTGTTGAAGACTTATTTTTTTTTCCGTGTGGCGCAAATTTTAATGTTGTCATTAATGGCTATGCAACTTCTCTCAATGTTAATTTGAAATGCCTTGCATGTTGTTTTTGGGGTGTCAAATATTACTTGGACTTTCTATTGTTTATCGTTTTCTTAAAAGCGGTTAAAAATATTGTCAAATCAAACGGAGAGAAGCATAAGATTCGATGGGGCGGGGGAGGGGGCCTAACGGGCTGACGCGGGACGGTTTGTTGGAAGGGTGGGTTGGGAAGTGTGACAGCTGGAACAAGTGCTCGGATTTTGAAAAGTAAAGTAAGGATAGGATGGTAATATACCTGGTCTATAATAAGGGTAATATTTTAAAAAATATGCATCAAAATAGTAGTAAAAATGATAAACGTACAAGAATCGGCACTAAAATTGAAAAAACATTGAAAAAACAAAGTTAGTGAAAATGGTACAAAATACACAAACCCTGGCAAAAAAAGTTGCAACCAAAAAGGTGGTCAAAATAATAAAATTACGTAATCATATTTTTTAACTAGACACGTGCGAACGATGAAAATGAGACTACGGAATAAAAGCAGAAAACATAAAAAGTACATAAAAATGCCCTTCACTAGGACTAAAGTTAAAAGTCACGTCTTAACTGCAGTAGAATTTTGAATCCAAACCTTTTATGCTGGTTATTACTAGTTGTTATTGTTTCTTTTCGTTATCATTTCATGTTACTTTTGGACAGAATAGTCAATTAGTTGAGGCGTTGACCGTTCATAAATGAAATCCACTCTTCCAAAAATACTCTCTTGCTCATGTATGACACATACGTCCTCTAAATAGGATCGGAAGTAAAATCTCCTCTATTTAGACAGCACACTAGTTCGCAAGCTATGACAAGCTGCACACTAGAGACAGTACAAAAATGTCAGTATAATGGAGGTGACAAGCTACTTTTGCCAAACTGAATTACATTAAAAAAAAAAAAGGAAAAAAGAAAAAGGCCTGCCTCAAACACATCTAGCATTGCAAACAATCTTGAAATGATGCAGCAACAAAGCAAATCTTCCCTGCGCAAATGATCAACTGAAACCTAGCTTAGCTTCCACGGTAAGTGCTGTAAGAAAATGGAGAAAGAAGCAGAGGAACGTGAAAATGTTCCCACTTCTGCGACTCCCTGACTTCAAACACGATAGAGACATGGGGAAAGAATCCATCTGGGTAGTATTTGCCAGTGTTGAAACTTATCCGGTATACACCCGGATTCAAAGCATCAACTAGACCCATTAACTGACCACTTCGCCCATCTTTGTCCGTAGTTGAAGACCCTTCGTATATCCAGCAGTCTCTGGTCATCTCACCAAATACTGGACGCATGTTATTGCTTTGCCACTTTTCCAACAGTACTTCAACGCCAGCAGCAGGACACCCACGAACAACATCCAAGATATGGGTTGTGATGGGTGGGCGTGTCCTAGTTAGAATTTGAGATGGCAATCCGACAGGAGCTTTGGCTGCAGCAGTCAAATGTGATCCAATAATGCTCAAGCGATCTTCTACATATAAGAATGAACATTATATACTATGGATGGCAATGACTGTATCTAACATAAATAAAAGTAGCAGTAGTAGCGAGAGAAGGACAGGTCTTGCTAAATGAAAATGTAGATCGCGGCAGAACTAAACGTTAGTACTATAGGACCAAAGAAGAATAGACACGTAACAAAAATATTTTGTGGCCAAATTCACGTTTTTACCTGGACAATAATCTTAATTAACTTCTTAAAATGGGACAGCAATGCAAATGGAGAACAATAAGAGACATTAAGTCGAATATTGTTTTTCCATTTTTATCTATGAACACCTTCTAACTTTGCAACAATCCTCTGCCTTTAGATACTTCATCATGCAAGCCACAGAAAGACGCAACATTGGACTTAATCCTAGCGATTCTTTATGGACAACTTGGTAAGCTTTTACATCTTAATAGCTATATTGGCCTTTAACTTGGTTCCTAAGTGTCAGTATCGCATTAGAGCTGACTTTTACAACTATTCAGCATGTTTTTGGATGGAGATGTGCCAACAAAGGACTAGAAGCATATGCTCGAATATCAGTTAGGTGAAATCCTGCTTCTCAGATTTCATCTAATATTTTCTCCCCATATAAACAATTTCCGCTTCATAGTCGTAACGAGCTTTTGGAGTTGAAGCAAGTTTAATGGAGGCCCATCGTAGCTGCTAGCACTTATTTCTATGATCAGCTCACTGCTATGACTTGCAACCATGTTGGATTTAGGAAGATCAGAAATCTCAAAACTGTTTACTGTTGCATGAACATCCACCTAAGGATTACACTGTTCCAGAATAAAATCCTCATGTTCCTTTGGTTAAGCTACAGGCTTAGCTGGAGGCGAGGTATCCCCTTAGATTCACAGGGGGGATTGTTCTTGTTTATTCTTTGTTCTGCAGCTATGCTGTGGCTGAAGTAGAGGCTTACAGCTTTCTGTTATGAAGGCAGAAATTCAAAATGCATTCCCCATATTCAACGGTAGTCGAGAAAGGCACCAAAGTGGAGATGCATTCCATGTAGATGAGTAAAAAATGATCTATTCAGACAACTTCAGAATCTATTCCAAGAAAAACACTAGTCATCCACGTAGCCATGACCAGGTTCCTCTGTGAAAATATAGTTATAAAAACCTTAAGCTTGATCATAGACGACAAGCCCTAAGAACAAAAGTATCTTTCTTGCCAAATGCATTGAAAACAAGCACGAAGAGGAAGGCTTCCATAACTTAATTCCTCCTATTTCATTTGTGAAACGACAGAACTATGCGGCAACTCAATGACAGATCCTGACATCACCCACTCAATCACAGAAAGGCTAAACAGCAATCCAACACCTCCTGAGCCACTTAACTATGAAATAACAATTAGTAAATACAATTAGTATCCACTTTGCTTTGGGTACTAATTCACAATAATTTCCTTGCGCTTGTTCAATCTATCCACAGTCAAAGCTGCACGTAAGGCAGCCTCCAAAACAAAACAGAGGGAGGGGGGAAATAGCTTTCAAGGAAAGGAAGGAGACAGCTTGGCAACCAACAGTAACTAGAAAGAATTAACTGAAAAAGCCAGCAGGAACACTTCCAGACAACTTTATCTTCCCCTAAGCGAAATAAAACGGCCCAAAGAACATGAGGATCGAACTAGCTCTCAACCTTGAAGTTGCACCCAAAACAAGCCACAAGGGTCCTAAATTGTACCCCTGCCTCACACACAAAAAAGAAGAGCAAAAAACAAAGATGCCACCACAAAAAAAGGAGGCCTGTTGAAATTGCGGCATATGAAACTCAAAACAGATCAGGTAATGGTATACATCCTTCTCTCCACACCCATAACATACAGGCAGCATCTCACCTGGAAATATTGCCCACAATAAACTGAATAAGATTTTCAGAAGCGCTCATATGATCAAGGGTTTATGGTAATCTTCCTGGTATGTGGACCATACCAGAGCTTGCGATGATCATTTGGTTAACATTTTTAGTGTTGTCTTTTCATTGCCTTATAGAAGGTAATATGGTAGCAGGGAAGCTCCTGAATTGTAGTGCAACTGACAACGCAACAAAATTTCTATGGATCTAATGATCTCCTAAACAGGAGGTCAAAAGCTCAGCTAGGCTTGACAAGGGGATGATTTTGAATCCTAAATTTTATTTGTGATTTATTTGATGGATGTTTGGCTTTATGTCAGCCTAATGCACAATCCTTTAGCTATGCAAACTCGCAGTGGTCCCTACCAAACCAAAGATGCTTCTCCAACTAGGGAGAGAGGAAAGATTTAGAAATTGACACCCAGACAGGGGAAGGGTGCGGAAAAGAAAGTTCAAAAAGAAGATACTCCAATTTGGCCAAACATAGCTTATGATCAGTAAAGACATAAGTAAAAAGCCAATCCAAGGAAAATCACCTTCTACTGTTGCCGAAACATCGGCATTCCACTGTTCTCTGGACTTTGAAGCATCGCTCTCTTCAGTTGTAAAGAGCTTGGAAAGACGTAGTTCAGTTATTTGCATTTGCTCCTTGGCTGCAATCTCAAACTCAACGATTGGCCTGTTTGGGTAGCGTTTCTGCAAGACAGAAAATACAAGAAGCGTTGAGATTGAATATAGAGACCGATCCTAGTGTCATCATTGCGCGATACAAGGAAAAAATGTTAGCAGCTTTAAAGTAATCCAAACTTTGCAAGGTTCAAACATTGTATGTGAAAGTGAATTTCCGTGGGGACTTTTCTAGACGTTGCCAAACAGATATTTTACATAGGCAGCTCAAATAGTCCTAGATATAAAATGACCAGGATCAAATGATAGGATCCTGACATTACATAAATAAAGACTTGTTAGAGTTGGAAAATTTCTTCATGCAATTCTTTCCCCTTCTAGATAATATTCAATTTCCTATTACCAAGGAATTGCTCGGCTCGAACTTGCAAGATATCTTTTTTTCTTCTTTTTATTTTGGACAAATCAATAATATCAGACCGCCTAAAAATTCTGTTAGACAACACATTTAAATAAACAAAGCATTTTACAGAGTTCACCTTTAGCTCAGCAAGTATTTCAGGGGTACTCCTTCCAGATGCACATATTAAAAAAACAAATCCAAACTTCTGCCGATATCGGGTATAAGCCTCGTACAATTCCTGTTAAGACAGTGGAAACTGTGCCCACGAAAGCGTTAATGGTACAAAAGTCCAAGAAGTAAAACAAAGCTTAACTTTCGTAAGCTTGCATCGTTCTGGAAAATCCCATTCTGTTTCACTCTTTGATGTCCTGTTGTAATTACAAATATTTCGTAACTAAATCGCAAGGTAACAAAGTACCTGTAAAGTAGAATCAGTAGCAGTGGCTAGAGCCGTTGATTGCTCCCCTTTGCTCCACCTACATAAAAAGGAGAGATTGACTTACTCATGGATACTTAAGACTCTAGGAGATTATTATGTTTTAAAAGGAGTCAACAAAAATTTCTGTGGCTACTCAAATTTGAAATTGGGATTAATACATGGATTGGAGACAAGTGAAAAAGCTATATAATAATCGACCAATGGGAAGATATAGATAAAGAAGAAGGATCTTATTTTTGAGATTGTCGTGACAAACTGCCCCTAGAAATATATCTGGTGATTCTAGAGATGATTACATATAAGATGTGACCTGGGGCTGTGACTAGATAAGTCCCATGATCAGTAAAACTAAAGTCGGGATTTAGCGCCAATATCTAAATAAGCAGACAGAATCTGAAGCAAGAGAACTAGATACAAGAAACGATCTCATTCATATATATATATATATATATATATGGGGGACCGATCCACACCCACCGGTGGAGAAATAACAATTTCTCCACCGAACCGCAGGTAAGAGCAGCGGTTGGCCACGTGGCGCAAAAAGAGACGAAAAGGGACGAAAAAGGACGAAAATACTATGAGAAATTCACGAAAATATCACGAGAAAATGAAAAACTCGTGAGAAAATGGTGGCAATAATGCCCAACCGCAACTCCTACATGCGGTTGGCATTATTGCCTTCGTGACCCCCACCCCCCTTGACCCCCACCCGTCACCCCCCTTGCCCCCCACCCCGTGGCCCCCACCCTATGTCCTTTTCCCCCACCCGTGAACCCCCCTTCCCCCACCCGTGAACCCCCTCTTCCCCCACGTGTCATTACCACCCTACCCCCCACCCCCACGTGTCATTCCCCCCTCCCCCTCCCTGCTGTTCACTCACGGTTCTTCTCTTCCTCTCTCACTTTTCTCCCTATAAAATCCCTCCTCCCCGAATCATTTCTTCCACCCTCCTCATTCTCCCTATCTCACCTACATACAAACAAAAAAAATTTACGCTAGAAGATCGGTGGATAACCGCTAGAAGATCGGTGGATTTTTCTTGAAATATATCAAGTTAAAACAAGTAAGTATTTTTCAATTTGTTCTTACCAATTGATTGTTTAAATTGTGTTACGCTTAAATTGTTCTTACAATAGTCTAAAATTCGTGTTTAGGGCGTCAAAATTACGTTTTGACAAATCGGGGTATTACATTCGAAAAATTCCAAAATAGCGATTTTTTAGGGCGTCAGAAATAGAATTTTTCACGAATTTATAAAAAATAGCTAGAGCTAGATTTTGCCAAAGTACGAAACAGAGACCCTAGTTATTTTCAAAAGATCTGTATCAGGTAAAAATTTCAGATTTTTCCAAAGACTGGAAAGGGGTTAACTGATACACGCAACCTTGTAACTTTGCAGTGTAATTTAAAATATCAAGCCAGCGCGATTTCGCGCGAAACTTTTATGAGAACCCTAGGGTGTTGGGAAGTTCCATTCCCCAGGAATTCGGGCCATTCCGAAGCCGTTAGCTAATTTTTTGGCCGAACGGGCTTTTAAGCGCTCGATCCGGACACCGGTTCGAGATTTTTAGGCGAAAAATCCGTAAAATACTTTTTAGATCAAGAATGAACTCAGGAAGCTTAAAATAGCATTTTAAAGCACTTTTGATATTTTCTGAAGCCAGGGGGTATTTTGGTAATTTGCCACCCCGAGAGGGGTATTTTGGTAATTTTCCCGAAAAAGTTTTCCAACGGACTTTTAAGTCCAGAAATGTAAGTAAAACGCCTGAAATGTTGTTTTGCAGCTGATTGCGGGGCGTAATTGTCGCTAAAGGTGAAAACTTAATTAGACAGTTTTTTCACGAATTTATAAAAAATAGCTAGAGCTAGATTTTGCCAAAATACAAAACAGAGACCCTAGTTATTTTCAAAAGATCTGTATCAGGTAAAAATTTCAGATTTTTTCAAAGACTAGAAAGGGGTTAACTGATACGCGCAACCTTGTAACTTTGCAGTGTAATTTAAAATATCAAGACAGCGCGATTTCGTGCGAAACTTTTATGAGAACCCTAGGGTGTTGGGAAGTTCCATTCCCCAGGAATTCGGGCCATTCCGAAGCCGTTAGCTAATTTTTTGGCCGAACGGGCTTTTAAGCGCTCGATCCGGACACCGGTTCGGGATTTTTAGGCGAAAAATCCGTAAAATACTTTTTAAATCAAGAATGAACTCAGGAAGCTTAAAATAGCGTTTTAAAGCAATTTTGATATTTTCTGAAGCCAGGGGGCATTTTGGTAATTTGCCCCCCCGCGAGGGGTGTTTTGGTAATTTTCCCGAAAAAAAGTTTTCCAGTCCAGAAATGTAAGTAAAACACCTGAAAGGTTGTTTTGAAGCTGGTTTGATGGGCGTTAGGGTGACAATGAACCCCCGGGGGCTATTTTGCTAATTTTACATTACACAAATTTGTGCTTAAAATAACTTTTAGTTCAGGAAAGGGTGTGAGACACCTGAAAAGTTATTTTAAAGAGTGAATTCAGGAAGCTTAAAATCCCATTTCAAAGCACTTTTCAGATTTTTTTGTCAGGGGGCATTTTGGTAATTCGCATCCCCGATAGGGGTATTTTCGTAAATTTGCAGCGTTAAGTTTTTCAAAGGATTTCTTAGTCCAGAAATGTAAGCAAAGCACCTGAAAGGTTGTTTTGAAGCTGATTTGGGGCGTTAGGGTGATAATGAACCCCCGGAGGCATTTCGGTAATTTGCCGCTCATCGGGGGCTATTTTGCTAATTTTACATTATACCAAATTTCCCGAAAGACGGTGGTTTAAATAAATTTTATTCTTCTTTTATTTAAATCTATGACTTGTTGAGAATGATATAATTTTTATTTTTTAGATTCCAGTATAAATATGGATGCAACTGGAGGAAATAATTTTTGTGAAGGTTCTGATCCACCTTACGTTGGTCAAGTTTTTCAAGCACTGGACGAAGTTGAAGCATACTATAGAGCATATTCGAAAACGATAGGTTTCGGTATTAGAACTAAGACGACTAGAAAACGGGCGAATACAGATCAAATTTGTGCAAGACTATTTGAGTGTCATAGAGGAGCACCGCATGTAACTCCGGTCGTTCGGATCAGTGACGAAGGGACAACAAGACAAAGAAAACGGGACACATTTCCGGGTACCGGCTGCAAGGCCCATGTGTATGCAGTACACCGAAAAAATGAAAACCATTGGGTTGTCACAGGAGTGGAGTTGAGCCATAATCATCAGTTGATGACCCCCAGTAAGATTGGTCAAATTCATCAACACCGAGAAATAAGCGCGGCACACAGACAACTAATTTTTACAATGGCCGAGGCTAAAATTCCACCTTCTAAGATGATGGGGGTTTTCTCAAGCCAGGCTGGGGGGATTGACAAGTTGAGTTTCAACGAAGTAGACCTTCGAAATGAACTTCGTGCTCAGAGGAGAGAGTCTTTCGGTAAGAGTGATTCTCAAACTACACTTGATCTCTTCAGGTCCCTTCAGAGTGAGAATTCTGGATTTTTTTACAGTCTCCAACTGGATGATGAGAACCGCATTAGTACTATATTTTGGGCGGACCCCCGTTCTAGAGCTGCTTACCAAAATTTTGGGGATGTTGTGACGTTTGACACCACATACCGCACCAATAAGTACTCTATGCCTTTTGCTCCGTTCACCGGGGTGAACCACCACTATCAGTCAATCTCGTTTGGCTTTGCCCTGCTTAGGGATGAGACGGAGGAGTCATTTACGTGGTTATTTGAAACGTGGCTTCAAGCAATGTATCATATTCCTCCAAAGACCATCATCACCGACCAAGATCTGGCAATGAAAAATGCAATCGCTAAGGTCCTTCCAGATACTCACCATGGCCTGTGCACATGGCACATAAGCAACAAATATCCCGAACGGCTTCACCATGTATATGCAAACCATCCGTCATTCAAGACTGACTTTAATACATGTGTGAAGAAATCGTTGACGGTAGACGTGTTCGAGGAGAGGTGGGCCACGTTAATGGATACTTACTATTTGCACAATCACGAATGGTTACAATCGTTGTATGAGATCAAGACACAGTGGGTCGGTGCCTACACCAAGAAGTTTTTTGCAGCCGGAATGACTACGACCTCGAGAAGCGAAGCTATGAATTCATTCTTTGATGGGTACGTAGGCCAGTCTTCAAGTATAGCGGAGTTCGTACTAGAGATGCAGAAAGCCGTTGACAGGCAATTGTACCGTGAGAGAGAAGCCGACGCGGCTACAGTTTGCAAAGAAAGAGCTATACTACTTTATTCACCTTTAGAGGCTCATGCGGCTCAAGTCTATACCAAGGAAATGTTTCGACAGTTTCAAGAGGAACTACTAAAGTCGAATCAATATGGCATGACAAAGTTGCACGAGTATTCCACCAGAGATATCAAGGTTTATGCTTTGACAAATGTGACGAATTTCGCCAATCCGTGCTCTTCGTCGGCTCCGAGGACCAGACGACATTTTACCGTAGCAGTTTGTAAGGACACCGGGTTGGTTAATTGCAACTGTCAACTGTTTGAGCATAAAGGTATACTTTGTCGACACGCGTTGAGGGTTTTGAGCGCCAAGAATGCTAGTGAAATCCCTCCACCGTATATCTTGGAACGGTGGACGAAGGAAGCCAACAGAGTCCACGGTCACATTCCTTACGTGCCCAATGTTTCAGTTGATTTCGAGCAATCTGAGACGCTGCGATATAATCACCTTTGTAACATCATGCACGGTTTATCAATGGATGCAGCGTCGACATTTGATGGGTACAGGTATCAAGTTGAAGCAGCCGCACGGGATAAGGCTAAGCATGCACAGTTTAGGATGGCATTACCAGAAACTGTGGACACTCCGACTACTCGGACAACTCCAGGCGGTAGATTCAATCGAGCCAAACAGCCAGTCATTGACGGCACTGACCTACAAGGTGAGGAGGACGATATTTTTGATCCAATTATTTCTCAAACAAAAGGGCGAAAACGAGCAATACGCATGAAGAATCCGATTGAAGAAGCAACGGGTCAAAAAAAATTACGAAAGTGTGCGTTGTGTAACAAGATGACTGATCATGACAAGAGAAACCATTATAAAGTGTTAGGTATCGAACCTGGCAGTATGGTCGAGGAGGACGATGATGAGGAAGAGTGTTAGGGTTAATGTTTCAGTTGTATAAATTGAACTTATATAATGTTTAAATTTGTGATTTGGTTTGTGCAATCTTTAATTTGTGATTTGATTTGTGGATTATTGATATTTTTGGTAACTCCGTTTTCGGGCACACTTTAGGCCCCATTTGATAGCTTCCGAAAAAAGTTGTAATTTTTTTTGTCACTTTTTTTTCCGCTCATTGCACTTCAGGCACGCTAGTTAGCCCATTTGTAAGACTTTCGGCGAAAAACGAGACACATTAATTTTTGAGTTTTCCTAGGAAGGGCCTATTCGGGCACACTTTAGGCCCCATTTGATAGCTTCCGAAAAAAGTTGTAATTTTTTTTGTCACTTTTTTTCCGCTCATTGCACTTCAGGCACGCTAGTTAGCCCATTTGTAAGACTTTCGGCGAAAAACGAGACACATTAATTTTTGAGTTTTCCTAGGAAGGGCCTATTCGGGCACACTTTAGGCCCCATTTGATAGCTTCCGAAAAAAGTTGTAATTTTTTTTGTCACTTTTTTTTCGCTCATTGCACCTCATGCACGCTAGTTAGCCCATTTCTATGAATTTCGGCGAAAAGCGAGACGCGTAATTTTTTCGAATGCCGTCATATGAAAGGTATATTCGCGCACATTTTAGCGCCAAATTCATAGCATGCGAAAAATTATGTACATTTCTTTTTGGTACAGTTTTTTGTAACATCACAGCAGCTAGCCACGCACGTCAGGATAATGGTAATGAAGGCGTCTAGCTTCATTCTTTTTCAGCTCCCAGGCTATCCTATACCTAAACGTCAAGGCATCCTTCCTAGTCCACGAGGAGTGTTTGAGCACTTCCGAGCGAGCAATGTAGTCCATGTACTTGAGGACGTAAATCCCGCAATCGTGACCGTTATATTGCTTTGGTCGGTCCTTTATCATCACGACCGTCCAAGGGTCACCCTGTGGCCGTCCGCATGCTAGCGAGAGGACAGTAGTCTGCATCCAACAATAAAAACGAGAATCAAGCCTATGAGACAAGAACAATATACTATGAGCCAAGGTCAAAAAATAAATACTAACCACTAAAGTGATGTACTCGTTGTACATCTGTGCCAGCAGCTGTCCAGGCTCGTCCTCCCTTAGGCTATCGTATATGTGAACCGTTCTGAACGCTGGATGGAGAACTAATAGGAACCAGTGGTTTGCATGATGACAGGGTATCATGATAAGGTTCGCATCAGCAGCGGGACATTGATAGTCTGCGTTCATCATGCCTAACACGTTTCGACCTGGTTTCCACTTACTCCTGCCGCCCCCTCGCCTCCATTCTGTGAATTCTCTCACCGTTAATTCCACAAAATGAGTGGGATACATGTTAAGCTTCAAATATTCAGAACGGTTAAAACGTTGCTCTCTAATCCGGAGCAGTTCTATGTAAGCGTTCATGACAAAATTTGAAAGATCTGTCTCCGGCGCCAACGTTCTGATATCCTCATGACCTAGGAATGTCGCAAGGGGAAAGTCTGCTGAATTGACAGGCTCATGCCCGAAGTAGTGCCGGTCGATCCAAGCCATCTTGTCCGACCTCAATGGCTTCGTCGCTTGTCCTTTGTCCGACCGAAAGCTTGGGCGCGAGGCCTGGATTCCTACTTGGGGAACCTGACTCTGGCACTGAGAGTCGTATGCGTCAGGAGGCAAGCGACTATACGGCTCCCAGAATTCATAGCTATGCGATGACGGCGCGTCAGGAAGCAAGCGATTATACGGCTCCCACACCTGACTCTGGGGCTGATAGTCGTACGCGTCAGGAGGAGGGCGACCAGACGGCTCCCACACCTGACTCTGGGGCTGATAGTTGTACGCGTCAGGAAGAGGGCGACCAGACGACTCCCACACCTGACTCTGGGGCTGATAGTCGTACGCTTCAGGACGAGGGCGACTAGACGGCTCCCCTTCGTAACCCCGGTACGCAAGACTAAAGTTTTGAACTTCAGTCTTGTACTTCTCAATGGACCTCTTGAGATTGTCAGGAGCCTGCGCGACAAACCAGTCAAACGACTCCAGCTGCTTGAACACCTCAATGCCCTGGTCAACCTAAAAAACATGCATAGAAAATATGGCTAATCATATTTGACAAATGGTCGATAAGGTGCGCAAATAAATTATCAAACAACACTAGCATGACTTACAATGGCCAATGCCCAGAACTGGTCATAGACCTCACGTGGCGCGTACGATGTCTTCTTCACCTGGGAAGGGCGATTCACCCTCGTGCGCGTCACCCTGAGAAACCACTGTAAGTATTCCTCAGTACTAATGCCGTCGTGCTTCAGCGATACAAGGCTATCATACGTTTCCTGCCAGGTATTCCACTGGTGCACCTCGTCACCCAACAAAATCAAGGCATCAGCCACCTCGAAGTTCGGCCCTCGACCACCCCTGTATGGCCGCATGTCTACAGCGGGTTTTGGTATCCCTTGTGGACAGCCAGCTTGCTTCATAGCTCGATCGGGCATCTGAAACTCACATTCTTCGAAGTGAATGAGCGGCACCCGAACCAAACCTGCCAGCACGTACGACACCGGAAGTTGCCAACACCACTCATCCAACAGATGCATCACCTTGCCATATGGCTGCCACGTCACCTGGGATGCATCTAGTATCTCTAGTTCCCCCCGATAGAACTTTAGATGGTGGTGAGGGTCTACCCGTCTCCTCCTCCGGTTGGTCGTAGGCCCCCAGGCCCACACCCTAGGCCACGTCTCATCGGAATCTACCAACGGTTGTGGACGACCCATGGGTAGCCTCTCGTAAGACCAAACCTGTGAATGCAAACATTATATGGAATTAGTAATTAATCCCGAATATATTGACTAAGGATCCTACCAAGAAAATAAATGCTCATACCTGTAATAGAGTCAGGCAGGCGGCAATGGACTTGGCACCGTTTCTCGTAGCCTTATGCAGTGCTCGATATAGGTGCGCAAGGACAGCTGAACCCCACGAATAGGAGTATACCTCCTCAAGATCCTCCAAGAACACCATATACTTCGGATGCACCGTGTTTTTCGAATGCGTCGGAAGTAATATAGCTCCAATAATATACAGAAGGAATGCCTTCGTATACGTCACGAAATCTTGAGGAGTGTATTCATCCGGTAGCACGCCGTACTGCTCTCTCAGCCATTTAAGCTTGACGCCGTTTGTTGTAAGCGCTGCCCTTGGAATTCCCGGAAAATACTGCATAGCCATATTCGCTATGGATGCAGACGGCACGTTCAAAGTAACGGGTCTGCCGTGACATGGGATTCCAAGTATAAATCCGACGTCCTCTAACGTAACAGTCATTTCACCAAACCGGAAGTGAAATGAGTTCGTCTCGCTCCTCCATCGTTCAACTAGAGCGGATATAAGGCAATCGTCGTGTCGAGACCATTTCCCGCAATCGGTGAACAGGGTTAAATTTTGACGGTGTAATAGCTGTATTTGTTCCTTGTTTAGTACCCACTCTTCAAGGTGCCTTGTGCTTTGAATTGTTTCCAAAACACCCCTATCGACACCGTCAAATACGTGCCTCGCGACGTGGTCATCGTCATCGTATAGGATTGATGTATCATGAGGTCCAGAGCTGAAATTCATACCTTTAAGAACAAAATATAATTATAAACCAACTTAGCGTCCATAATATCCATAATATTTACATTCCAAAACTATAACTGGATCTTTAACCTAGCTTACCAACACATTAGCAATAGTCATTATTTCAATGTATTAAAACAAATCCTCAATTCCCACCACTCCGAACGCTTAATTACGCTAGTTCCCACTGAATTTAGCGCCAACGTGGTTATATAGCAATATATAGCCCGATGGCCCCTACACCCCCAACACCTCAAAACCGCTTTAAAGTCAAGTTTTTAAATGTATTACGTCAATTATATACCAAATATATCAGGAAAAATTTTAAAGGGGGAAAGTTACCAAAACACCCGCTACTTATGCAAAATATCCCCTGGCAGTCATCGCCGGTGCGTCACAAGGTTCAGAACATCTGGAACAAAATAAGTTTTCGGGTGTCTCACACCCTTTCCTGAACTAAAAGTTATTTTAAGGTATGAATTTTAAGCTGGATCCTTCCTAGCAAAATAGCCTCCGATCAGCGGCAAATTACCGAAATGCCCCTGAGCGTTCACTATCACCCCAACGCCCCCGAACCAGCTTCAAAACAACATTTCAGGTGGTTTACTTACATTTCTGGACTAAAAAGTCGTTGAAAAACTTGGCGCGGGAAAATTACCAAAACACCCCTACGCGCGCCACGTCAGCTTCAAAACAACATTTCAGGTTTTGTAATTACATTTCTGGACTAAAAAGTCCATCGAAAAACTTAGCACTGTAAAATTACCAAAATACCCCTCTCGGGGCGGCGAATTACCGAAATGCCCCTGGCATCGAAAAATATCAAAAGTGCTTCGAAATGCTACTTGAGGCTTCCTGAATTCATTCTTGACATAAAAAGTATTTTACGGAGATATTTTAAAATACACTGCAGAGTTACAAGGTTCCCCGTATCAGTTAACCCCTTTCCAGTCTTTGGAAAAATCTGAAATTTTTACCTGAGACAGATCCTTTAAGAATAACTAGGGTCTCTTTTTTGCATTTTGGCAAAATCTAGCTCTAGCTATTTTTTATAAATTCGTGAAAAACTGTCTATATTTGGCGCCCTAAAAAATCGCTGTTTTGGAATCTATAAATGTAATACGCTGATTTGTATAAACCTAACATTGAATTATAAGGAAATTCAAAATACTTACTTGTTGTGACTTGATGTATTTAAAGAAAAAACTACCGATCTTCTAGCGGTTATCCACCGATCTTCTAGCGTAAAATTTTTTGGTTTGTATTGTTATGGAGATTATGTAGGTGAGATATGAAGTACGAAGGAAGTTGGTAAAAGATGACAGAGTGCAGAAGAAGGGTTCGGGGGAGGGGATTATAAAGAGAGAAGCGAGGAAGAGAGAAGAAAAAAGACAGAAAAAAGTGAGGAAGGGTGGGTGTTTATGCGGTCAAAGGCTGCGGCAAAAAAAAAAATCGGCAGAAGGACACCACGTGGGGGGCATCATGGGGGAGGGAAGGACGACACGTGGCATCGAGGGGAAGGACACCAGGTGGGGGCATCACGCGGGGACGCCACGTGGCAGGGGAGGGGAGACCAACCGCGGGTGGTACCAGCGGTTGGGCCACGTGGCAGGGGAGGGGATGCCACGTGGCATGGGAGGGGACCAACCGGGGGGAGGGGACCAACCGCGGGTTGTAGGAGCGGTTGGGCCCTGTGGATGAGGGGAGGGGACGCCACGTGGCAGAGGGAGGGGACCAACCGCGGGTGGTACCAGCGGTTGGGCCACGTGGCAGGGGGAGGGGACGCCACGTGGCAGGGGAGGGAGACCAACCGCTGGTACACCAGCGGTTGGGCCACGTGGCAGGGGGAGGGGACGCCACGTGGCCGGGACGGGAGACCAACCGCTGGTACACCAGCGGTTGGGCCACGTGGCAGGGGGAGGGGACGCCACGTGGCCGGGGCGGGAGACCAACCGCTGGTACCACCCGCGGTTGGGCCACGTGGCAGGGGGAGGGGACGCCACGTGGCCGGGGCGGGAGACCAACCGCTGGTACCACCCGCGGTTGGGCCACGTGGCAGGGGGAGGGGACGCCACGTGGCAGGGGCGGGAGACCAACCGCTGGTACCACCCGAGGTTGGGCCACGTGGCAGGGGGAGGGGACGCCACGTGGCAGGGGCGGGAGACCAACCGCTGGTACCACACACGGTTGGGCCACGTGGCAGGGCCATCGCCCCAACCGCCGGTTGTCCATGCTTGTGGGCCACGTGGCAGGGGGAGGGGACGCCACGTGGCAGGGGCCATGGGGTTGGGCCACGTGGCAGGGGTGGGGGACGGCACGTGGCAGGGCATATTAATGCCAACCGCTGGTTGTGCATGCGGTTGGTGTCCATTTTCTCCTTCTCGCCATTTTCTCACCATTTTTCTCACCATTTCTCGTGCCTTTTTCGCCATTAATGCAGTGGCCGTACGCCTTTTTCGCCTTTTTACGCCACGTGGCCCAACCGCTGCTCTTACCTGCGGTTCGGTGGAGAAATTGTTATTTCTCCACCCGTGGGTGTGGATCGGTCCCCATATATATATATATATATATATATATATATATATATATATATATGGAGATTAAAGTAACACTAGAAACACGAATGGACAGGGAGCAGAAATGATGTACAACATATATGAAGAAATAATTTCACCATTTAGGATCAATCGCCCGAAGATAGAAGTACCAGATTGTGCAGCTCGTGGAAGTAATTTTTTCTTTTAACACGGAGAAGTGACAGACGTGTGCATCCATGTTAGTCCCGTTGAAACACGCAATATATGTCAATGATCACGCAATCAATTAGGGTAACAGTATAAAGTGCAGGAAAATTAAGTTGTTCAAACTCCAGTGTGTGCGCGTGCGTATCTGTGTGAAAGAGATGAAAGAGACGAAGAGAGCTGAACTGAGCACTGCTGGGGCTCTTGTGAGTAGAGGAGGGGGCTTGACCGATCTCGGGGTGAGCGGCGAATGCCTCGAGCCAGACATTCACATCGACCTGCGGTGCAGTTAGTAATAACAATTACGGAGACAATAGAATTGTGAGCTTAGTTGTGTTGAAAGGAAGAGGGTGCTTGATTGACCTTGTTGCACCAGATATCACTGGCGGCTTCAACGGCTTGGCGGTAGGTGGCAAAAGGTGCGGCGGATGCCATTTCTTGGGCGAATTTAGTGCTTCCGCAGCATGCCAAGAATTCTTTTTCTCCAAACACGGAGGTTCCCATGTTCCGTTTGGCACTTTAACCCTCTCAATCGATGGGTTGAAACTTGTTTATGCAGAACTGCTTAAAGGGAAATGCATCGGCAGCTCAATCTCAGATTACTGGTTGCTCAAAGATCGTAGAGTGCGAAAAAGAAGAAAGGATAGTGACAGAGCAACAGAAAAAGAGCCACAAAGCAGAAAAGGGCCATACCCGGTGGGACTCGAACCCACAATCGCCTGATTAGAAGTCAGACGCCTTATCCATTAGGCCACGGGTACACCTTGGTTTCTGCTGTTCAGTCATTTTATATATTCCATCTTTACGTACCAGAGCTGATTTACTTTTGTGCATCGAGCTATACGAATTCATATGTAAAGAGTTTATGGGATTACTTTTGGAATTACCAAACCTGATTTAATCTAGATTATATCAAGTATGTAAGTGTTTGGTAAAAAAGATTAAAAATTTTATTCTATCTCGAAAGATCAAAAGCTGATTTAATTTATAATTATGAGAAATAAAGTTTATGAAATAATCATTTTTCTCATAATCAGGCTTAACCTTCTGATTTACCGCATTATCCCCATACTTCTCGCAAAAGGATATCTCGTATCCTTTAACTAATTTAGAAATGTAATCGTATCATAAGCACTAATGTGAGATTATGAATGTTTTAACTTAAATTGAGAAGTTAATAACTTTTGTAGGTTTGTAAAAATAGCTTTTTCGATAAGTTATGATATGTTATAGTTATTTGCAAATAAAACTTATGTTAACATTATCTCACTAAATGTATGTTACTTTTTTTTATTAGGTATCATGTATGGTTATTTTGTCATAGTGGAACTGATTTAAACACTTTTTGTTTAATTATTTTTTAAATTTTAAGTCAATTTACAATTATTTTTACCAAACAACTAATTAATTATGATTAAGTAGATTAAATCTGATTTTAAAAATTGATTAAGATTTAAGTTAAAACCTATTTTTAGAACCAATCTTAAACGGACTCTCAGTATGTCCATAATATTATTAAGAAAACTTACCTTTATGATGAAACATTTTATAGACTTTCATAAATATACATATTACTCTAAAAATAGACAATGAAATGATTAGAAAGACAATTTCCTTGGTTAGTTATTTTTATCTTTTTCTCTCTCACCACGTATGCCCCAACATCCTCTTTTGGACGGTTATAATTTGGCAATTCAAAAACTCTTTTTGGTGCAACTGAAGTTTAGAAAGTTACAAAATATTACAACAGAAGAAACTAATCTTTAATATGGGCATACCATATCTGCAGTTAACAAAGGAAAGACCACCTCGAGTGTTTGCATGAGGTACACAAAAGGACCCCTTTTTGTTCTTCAAATTTTGTCAGTCTATCTGTGCACTGGTTGTCCTATGACGCTAACGAAAGTGGGTTCGCAGTCGACTTGGAGGTGCCACAAAAAATGCAGTCCAAATCAGATGCTAAGTATGTTGATGTGAGACACAGCAAGGGCGAACAAGGGCAGAGACTAAGGGCTTCCCAAACAGAGCCTGAGGGTGGCAGTGCTGCTAGGGCGATGGCGCAGGGTTAATACACGACGACAGTTACAGTTCGATGCTTAGGTCCAAAGTCAAGGTCCGGTATGTTTCTCTCTCTAAGATTCCAGAGTGAGAAAGTGAAAAATGTAGAAAAATCCTCCCCGAATGAATTCTCAAGACCTCTATTTATAGAGGTTGAGATGATGATGTCATCACGTGACACGTGGCGCTTCCCGAGAGTGACACATCACTAAGGGGCCCACTGCTGCTGGTGCTCCACGGGCTGTTAAATAGCATATTCACCCGGCCTGCCCCGCACAGCGTCGCTATGTCGGTCTGGAAAGACTAGCTCCCATAACGTCAGTATAGCCAGAAAATTCCCTTGATCTAGCCACCAATCCAAGCCCTTGCAGAGTCCCACAGGCTTGGTAGTGGTGGGGAAAACCTGATGCCCAACTGCCGGGCAGACTAGGTGCGATGCCCTCCGAAGACCTGCTCCCGTCTCGGAGTGACCCGGGTGTCATAGTCCATAAGGGTGCCAATGCAAGCCCCAGTGCCGGAGCACGTAGGCCAGTCACGAAGACACCCTGGCAGAGATAGTGTCCCAGAGGATTTGCCTATCCCGCGGGTGAGTCCTTGTACCAGAGCACTCGGAGCGCAACAAGGTAGCATCCCGGAGGAGCCGTCTACCCGACAGAAGGGGAGTTGAAAAGTACCCTGGCGGAGATAGTGTCCCGGAGGAAACGCCTATTCCACAGGCCGAGGTAGCATCCCGGAGGAGCCGTCGACCCGGCGGAAGGGGAGTTGATAAGCTCCCTGGCAGAGATAGTGTCCCGGAGGAGTTGCCTATCCCCGTGGGTGAGTCCTTGTGCCGAAGCACTAGGAGCGTGTCAAGGTAGCATCCCGGAGGAACCGTCTACCCAACTGGTCAAGGTAGCATCCCAGAGGAGCCTTCTACCTGGCGAAAGGGAAGTTAAAGAGCTCCTTGGCCGAGATAGTGTCCCGGAGGAATCGCCTATCCCCGCGGGTGAGTCCATGTGCCGGAGCACTCTAAGCCCATCAACGTAGCATCCCAGAGGAGCCGTCTACCCGACTGGCCGAGGTAACATCCCGAAGGAGCTGTCTACCTGGCGGAAGAGGAGTTGAAGAGCTCCCTGGCGAAGATAGTGTCCCGGAGGAGTCGCCTATCCCCGCAGGATGCTGCACACTCGGGAGAATAGGTCAAAGCATGATCCACGCCCATGGTGGGGGTGCATGGTGTGGTGAATGAGTGTGATGCCCGGGGGGCAGGTAACATGATTGCGGCGCATGGCACGTTGAAGTGCATATGGTGTCGAGGGCACGACTTTGTGACAGAGAGCCTGGGGCACCACTGTATCAGTGGCGCGGTGCATGACACATCGGAGTGAGTGAGGTGTCGTGCCGAGGGCACGGTAATGTGACAAGGAGCCGGGGGCATGACTGTATCAGTGTCATGGAGTATGGCGTGGCGAAGTGTTGGAGTGTAGCACCCGGATGTCGACGATGGGGGTCCCGGAGTGACGTCCGGGCGACGGGGATCGCAAAGTGACGTCCAGCACGACGGGAGTCGCGGAGTGACGTCCGGCGTGACGGGAGTCCCGGAGTGACGGGAGTCCCGGAGTGACGTCCGATCTCTTGAAGAGTAGTGCAGATGCTAAGGAGATAGGCCAAAGGCCAACCCTTGGGTAAAGGCCAAGGCCAACCTTGAGGGGAGGCTGAGGCCGACCCCATGGGGAAGGCCAAGGCCCACTTCCTTGGGCAAGCATCAAGGTACGCCGACGGGCGATGTGCGATGGTTGGCGCATGATGAGCAATCGCACAAGTATGAGTTTCTTGGTGACGAAGTCACGTTAAAAAAGTGAGAAGTGCACACGACTTGAGCATGCACGTTTTGACCGGATGGAAGTGTTGAATATTTGTGCTGACGTAACATGCAAAATGGGACCCTCAGTGGGCCTTTGGGTGCTACCAGAATAGGTTGGGAACACCCTATCTAAAAGCATGTTAAATTAAGCTCATAGTTGCTCCGAGAATAAATATCCCGTCTCTGATGAGGTTGCTTAAAAGATGCATGGCATTATCTTCTTTTATCATCAAGTCAATGGCAGACTTAAAGTCAGTCTCTATGATGATATTTCTTATTCTTTTTTCTTTGATCAGATGCAAACCTTTGATTAATGCCAGGAGTTTAGCTTCTAAAGCATTACATTTAGGGATGTGACCATAGTATCCTATCAACCACTCTCCCTTGCGATTTCTTAGGAGCCCTCCGATGCCTCCATGAGTATTGTTATTAGTGAATCCATCCGTGTTCATTTTGATGGTCCCCGCAATTGGAAAAGCCCCAGTTACTATTTGTAAGCTTTTTATATTGTCCGTGGGATTTGATTTTTCGAAAGCATTTTCAAACTCTTTAGCTTGGAGGAGGTAGATTTTCCACGAAATCTCCACAGGGATATTAATCCCTTATATGGCTTCTTTGTTTCTACATTTTCATATTTGCCATAAAAATAGCAATAAACAAGAATTTCCATTGCAAGTCAGTCTTCTCTTTTCCTTTGACATTTTGTATGGCCAGTCCTCCACACTAAGGTTTCCTTCTTCTTCCATTAGCTGCCTAGGATTAGAATCTTTTCCATAGCTCCCTTGCCTTAGGACATTTTCTCATTATGTGTGCTCAGTATCTTCAAGGAAGTGCCCACACCTAAGACAACTAAAATCAATAGTTAGATTTCTAGTAGCCCGAAGACTATTAGACAGTAGTCTATCCTGT
Organism: Escallonia herrerae; assembly: GCA_033070095.1. Taxonomy (NCBI): domain Eukaryota; kingdom Viridiplantae; phylum Streptophyta; class Magnoliopsida; order Escalloniales; family Escalloniaceae; genus Escallonia; species Escallonia herrerae. The sequence goes on from JAVXUP010001134.1 coordinate 228,934, forward strand.
AGCATGAGCCAATGAAACAGGATGATTTTATTAAGAGCTTTTGATTTCCAAATCCATTTTTAGTGAGATTCAAAGTCATTAGACAGTAAATATCCAAAATAATATCGTAAGCACTAGGAATAGAAAAATTCCATTAGGTTGCCTTCCCCAGCAAATGGTATCCTCTTTAAATTCTTCCTTATGGAGGTAAATCCTAAGGATTTGGGGCAAAATCTTAGGTTTCACAATGCTAGTGATTTTGTTGATATCTCATTCTCTCACAGTTATGAAGTTTTCAACTTTCAAGTTGAGCTTGTAAATTATCCTCAAGAGATAAGGGGCCTTTACCACACCACCAATCAAACCAGAAATCCACTTTATTGCCATTGTTGATAATTTATTTAAGCCTTCTAGTCAGGATATGATTACTTTTTTGGATACTTCTCCAAATGTGGGAATTTCTACAGCTTTTTTTCCACTCTCTTGTTTTATCGTCCTTGATATATTTATGTTTTAGGACTTTAACCCATAGAAGATCTTCATTACTGGCTATTTTCCAAGCCAGCTTAGTGAGACAGGCAAGGTTGTTGTACTTCGCCTTTCTTCGACCCAAACCTCCTTGGCTTTTGGCAGTGCACACCTTGTCCCAGTTGACTAGATGTATCCTTTTCTTTTCCTCAGTGTCACCCTAGAGGGCTTGAGTTTGCATCACATGAGTGGGAATGATAGAAGTAGTGGATTGAATAATTGTGGTTCTCTCAGACAGTGAAAGGATTTTATCTTTCCATCCAAGCGATCTTCTTTGCACTTTTTGTACAATATTATCATACATACTCTATGATTAGCATTCATGAATAAGAGGTGTACCTAGGTAAATTCCAAGATTATCAGTTAGAGGAATGTAACAAATGTAACATCCCAGAATTTTCTGGAACATTAACACTCGATCAATCAAAACCTAAATTATTTAATCCATTTATTACCACCAAAGAAACTCAATAACATCCATGTCAGAGCTCTACAAACAATTCAAATGTCTCAGCAAACAGGTCTCATCACAAAACAATGTAAATTTCTTAATCTATTGAGTGACTCACCGGTTCCCTCGCAGGGGCTTAAATAGAAATTTATAAAAATGCTAATCTAATCCATAATCAAGTTCGTTGTACCGGAATCTTACTGATGATTATTTCCTGCAGAAAGGAACAGAAAAAGGGAGTAAGCTTTCGAGAGCTCAGTAAAGTCGCTCAAAAATCCAGGAAAAAGAATACAAATGATCATCAGATTCACTTCAAAACGAAAAGGGAAGAGATTCAACTCAATCCCTAAAACAGATATAGAGACAGAAATAATTTCAATCACACTGATACAAATGATATTGAACATGAGTTTAATGCAAAGCCACACAGACAGTGCAGGAAAATCACTTAGCAAAGCCACAAAGGCGATGCTAAATAACACTGTGGTTACATATGCATATGAACACTAGCTAGACCCTAAGGTACTAGCAGCAACCGACAATAACAGACCATCGTTATATCACCCCCGATACAGACCATCCTTATAACTCCTCAACACACTAACTCATGTCAATATGCAGAATGCAATAGTCGATAATACAATGAATAAATCGATGCACAATGAGTAATAAATTTCGAGCATCGATAAAGATTTACAATAAACGTGTAAGGCTCAAAACAGGGTATTAAGGGCAATCAATGAAAGTTCATAACAATTATAAACTGAGTCCAATGAAAGCTTCAATAACAATTTATAAAGAAGGTTTACGATATCAAATAGATGAAATAGGGTTTCAGAAGAAATCTCTTACCTCAATCCTAGCGTTAAAGCTAAAAACGCTCTTGACAAATTCCTCGAGATTAATCTAGGTTGGCAAAGTCATTTATTAGAACACAACCTAGCCTCACAAACAATTAATCTAATACTAATTCTTAATTGTTTCTCACTCCGACACTCTTAATAAAAAAACGAATCAGACCCCTCGAACGGCTCAACTTAACCGACAACCCTGCACACTCTATAACGCATTAAGACACGTTAAAATTTACAATAAATTCCTATAAAATAATTTTATACGTTAAAACAGCATAACAAGTTACAATATAAATTTTCAGAAGTTTTGAATATTTTTGAATTAAAATAATTTTCTCAATTACCAGAAAAAGCCCAAATAGCAATTAATACTTCTAGCTAAAAAAAAAAGTCCCATAATTTTTATGACAGCTTCGTAATATATATAAAAAAAATTCTGAAATTAAAATTAGGATTTAAAAAGCACCGAAATCATTTTAAAATCATCTATATTGCTAAACTAAATTCGATACAGATTTAGTATTAAATCAACTCTAAAAATTACGAAACTGAAGCTTCCATATACCATTAAACATTACATAAATTCTCTCAGAATTTAATAAGAATCTTAACGACCCCAAATGGATTTTAGGAAAAACAAAATTCTCAAAAAATATTAAAAATACCAAACAATGTCAGAAAAATATGAAATTTTAACAGTAATTATAATTTTGCCTGAAGAACATTTCTGTAAAGTTTTATCATATTTGAACAAATTGTAAGATACCTAACAGCCACGTGGTATAACTGTGCAAGCACAGTGTACCACCCCTTTGCATAAACCCATTACACTGTCAACCATCTTCTTCCTCCTCTTACACTTCCCTGTTTGCTGGCTAAAAAAAAAACAGAGTACACCATGCATTCTCTCCCTCACTGCTAACACACTACACACATTACAATAACATACACAATTACATAGCTTTTTCTTCTCCTTTCAAGACCCATTTTACACACACACACCGCTTTACTCTTAAGGCAGCCCCTTCCTTTCTCCCCTTTCAAGCACACAACACCACACCCATAAACACTCTCACACAGAGCACTCATGGCAGCATCACATCCTTTATTTTTCTTTGCTTACACACACTCATGTTAGGCCCTCCATTCCCGCATAAATGTACCCATAAACTCTCAATTTCCTATTTACCTACACTCCCTTACAACTGCAAAACCCAACACCACCATATCATATAGGCACCATGCAGCACACCACGCAAGCACACACAACACACAGCACATAACCTCACACATGCAGACCCAATATTACATATCCTTCTCCCATGCCCACTGCCATGAGGCAGTGGGTCTTGCTCCTTTTCAAACACTAATTCACTCACACATCCTTACATTCAGAAAACCCATCACGCTAACATATATGGTTTTCATTCTTCCTTGCACCCACCAACACATAATACACAGATCCACTCAAACACGTGTACAAACCCGGCAGTGGGTTCCCTTCCTACACAACATCATAACAGCCACCCTTATATGCATAATACCTGTATTTCATGCATCTTAAATACACACAAAACCCATGGCAATATCCTCATTTCATAGCCACAAACATACAGCCATGGTGGCCATTGAACTACAGCCTCACAGCAGCACCACAACTCATGGCCACCAAGCCCACTGCCGTTCGGCAGTGGGTTCTCTCTATCCCTCTTTTCTCCTTCCTCTCATTTCAAACCCATGAATCTAATTCAGCCACTTCCATTAATCTTATACCCACACACATATATGTAACTCACGTTGAATGAAATCAAAAAAAAAACACAGATTCCACTCTTCTCTCTTTTAACATCACTAACCCACATCTGAACCCACGTATAAGTATGGCTATGGCAGCCATGCCCATGTCCCTGATTCTTTCATTTCCCTATACACTCCATTAGCAGCTATCCATTTGCACACAAACACGATCATGCACATGGCACAGGGCACAGTTACACGCTTACCCTCACTCTCTCTACAGCCCGCAACCCACTCTCTCTCTTGGCAACACTACACATCAAACCCACGTAATTGGTTCCACTCAAACCAGCCCACACAACATGGCGCTCACAGGGACTGCTGTCTCTCAAAAACCCATTTAAAAGCACCCACCAACCCATTACTAAATCTGTAAACTATAAATGACAGTGGAAAAAGATAAAGATCTTACCGAAAAAGTCGCCGAAAAGATCCCTCCGATCCCCCGATCTCGTCCCTTCTTCTCTCTCTGAATCTCTCTCTCTCTCTCTCTCTCTCTCTCTCTCTCTCAAGGTCACGTACCAGATGAGAAATATATGGAGGAGCTATGCGGCTGCCCTCATATTATAATACATATATACAATAACCCTAGATTGGAAAGTAACCAAAAGTCCCCCTATATTTTCAATTAGTCGCACAAATTATTAATGGAAACTTTTATTTATGTGAAATGGTCCAAGATAAACATTCACGATAATTTATATACTACGAAAATTCATTAATGGGTTGTTACGCTATCTCATTTCACAAATCGTCGCTAATAATATTACGATGCTGAGATATTTATTTATCAGTAGAATACACGTCAACGTTAAGCATAGAATATCGTCGCTAAAAATTTCTAAAAAAAAATGCTACTATAAGAAATTCATCACTAACAACTCTTAAAATACCATTTACACTAATTGTCACTAGAAGTCGTACTTAGTACTTCAATGCTAAAAGTATTTTAATTGTCACTAAAAAGTATTTCATTGCTAAAAATTAATTCATCGCTAGAATACACATCGACGTTAAATAATAAAATATATCGTCGCTAAAAATTTTACTAACGTTAAGAAAGTTTAAATTTGTGGCTAAAAGTTGTCGATAAAAATTCAATCATCTAAATCATCACAAAAGATGTTAATCAGTATCTCTTATAACTACTATCCTTTAATATAACTTAAGGTTTCTAAAATTCTAAGAATCAAAATGTCTAATGTTTACCAATTTGTCGCTAAAGGTTCGATAGAGGATTAGTTGGGATTTTCACCATAATTCCAGCTTCAAATTTTTTTTTTTGGGATGTTACAACAAATATGACTCAAATTATTGACTCCCCCTTTGGGAACATTCGGGACACATAAAGTTTAGATTTCTGATGGTTGATCTTTTGTCCAGACATGTTGCACAATTTATTTAAGACCTCCATTGTATTCCCACACTCTTTTTCACCTTCTTCGCTACAAATGACAAGTTTATCAGTATAGAATAAGTGGGATAGGAAAGCGCGCCCCCCACCCCACCCCATAACCCCCCCCCCCCGCCGGAGGCTCTTAGACCAATCCAATTCTTTTCTTTGTTGTAAGTTCAATCAAATGAGATATTTTTTTTCCAAGTATAACACAAAAATATAGAGGGATAGAGTGTCTTCTTGCCTATTTTCCCTACCGCAGCTAATAGGTTCCAAAGGAGAACCATTCCCAAGAAGAGACATAGAACTACCAGAGATACGGCTCATGATAATTTTCACCCAAGCATTAGAAAAATTAGAAGTGTATAAGAGTTTGTTGGATGAAATCTCAATTAAGTCTATCATAAGCTTTTTCTAAATCAATCTTGAAAACAAACCCACTTTTGGTACCTTTCATATTCTTGAGAATATGTATTATTTCCTAGATTATGATGGCATTATCAGTAGTAGTTCTTCCAAGCATAGAGTTACTCTGCCTAGGGCTTATAAGATGTTTAAGATGGGGTCTAAGCCTAGCAACAAGCACTTTGGATTGCTTTATAAGTGACATTAAAAAGACTAATAGGTCTGAACTCGTTAATTTTTTGAAGATTTTCAATTTTAGGTATAAGGGTGACCAAAGTTCTGGTATTTTTAGGAGGCATAGTACCAGATACATAAAAATTTTGATAAAATCACAGCAAGATTTGCCAACAATGTTCCAATATTTATGATAGAACATAGCATTCATACCATCATGTTCTGGTGCTTTTAAAGCTTTAATATTAAAAAAGGCTTTTCTTATTTCACTATCATGGATGGGGCTGTCAAAAGGTTAGCATCAGAAAATCACTAATTTTGGGGTGATCATTTTGAGTAATAGTATTTCTCTCTTTGTTTTGATCTTTAGTGAATAGATTCTTAAAGGAGTCCCTAATGTGTGTTTCAAATGTGGTAGTGTTTGCAATCCAATTCCCATCATCACTCACGAGAGTATTAATTTTATTCTTTTTTCTTCGACGAATCGTAAAAATATGAAAATACCTCGTATTTTAATCCTCCTCACCATGCCATTTCACTTTGACTTTTGGAACCATATATATGGCCTGTTCTTGATCAAGGGTATTAATGTACTCTTTTCTAAGCTCTTTTTCAAAAAGTTTCATACTATGCGACCAATGAACAGTAAGGGAACTATGTATTCCTTTAAGTCTAGTACATAACAATCTTTCCTTCTGAATATATTACAAAAAATAGTTTATTCCACATAGTAGCTTATTTTTAAAATTCTTCAATAGTATCTAGGATATTATCCTTATGATTATTCCAAGTATTTTTTTACCAAATCAGTAAATTGTTCATTTAGCATCTAGGCCGCTTCTATACAAAAAAGGTTTACTTAGAAAAGGAGTGGGAAAGTACATACCTATGCAGCTTACAAGTAGCGTACAATGATCAGAGGTAGTACAAGGAAGATTGCAGGCCTGGGCTTCGGCTAACACTTCATTCCAACTAGGTTGGCAAGGCACTTGTCTAATTTCTTTTGAACATTTGTCCAGCCACTTCTTCTATCTGTCCAAGTCAATTTAGGCCCCATGCATCCCAAATTTGTGAGCCATAGATATCAATGTTATTACGGAATTTTTAGATTCTGCTGGTTTTCTGTTCATCCCCTCTGCCTCTTCTTTAGGCTATATTGGCTATGTCGTTAAAATTGCATCCTAGCATCTAAGGTGTTGTGTTAGAAATGGCAAAATTGGTGAGATGTTGCCAAAGTTCTTCTATCTCTTTTTTTAAAAGATTATGGCCGGCTTAGATCGCCGACAAAACCCAGTTATTGTAATCACAATTAGCAACATTAGCTTGTATAACCTAACTAATGGCCTTAGTTATATTAGAATCTGACAAATCTATAATCCTTCGAACCTCCTTTCAGGATTAACAATGCAAAAAGTATGATAATTTAGGTCATGCAAAAAGTTGTCGATTCGAGAAAATTGGACAATGGGTTCCAGTATGGCAATAATGTTAGGTGAAACCTCTTAGAATTTCCCTAAACTCATGTCATAACTTATTGTTCGGTTCCATCACTGTTCCAAACGAATATATCCATTCTGCAGTCTAGTCCAAGTTTGGTTAGATGGTTACCTGCATCTAAACTAAAAAGGTCCAATATTCTTTTTTCTTCCTGTTGTTGGCTTCATAACGGTCTAAGTAGATGAAATCAAGTTTTTGATTTTCCATTATCCTCTCCATCATTTAAATTTCCTTGTTGGTCCAGAAGATGTTGAAAGCATGGAGTTCCTCAATATTTAGTTAATCAGGTGAATGATCGTCGATCGGGTAAACTTGACGAAACTAGTTGGCCAGTTTCCCATTTTGGGTGATATTAGGTGGTTTAAGCTTAACAAAATAAGATTTGGAGGGGGGTTGGCCGGTGGGTTACTTTGTTAGGGTTAGGGGCTTTGGTAGTTTGGATTTTGTAATTTATATTACTGGTGTCGGGGGAGGATGGTTGTCGGCATATATTTTCCTTGGGAAGATTAGGGTTTGAATCTTCATTGTAGAGTCAAGATTATGGTTGTTGGGTTTGTTATGTATTTCCTCTGTTGGTGAATTTTTCACTTCTATCTCTACCATCCCTTGATTATTGGACAAGAATTTGCAAATAATCGGGGTCCCTAGGGAGGCCTGGTGGGCTCATTCACTGATAGTTTCGTCCAGCTCAATGTCATGGCTTAGATTTGTTTCTTATTTCACTGGGTTTTTTCCACTCCTTCCAAAGGGTTCTTTAATAGCCCTACTTAACTGGGCTCTTCAGTTTTGTGTTGGTCCTTTGGTTCCTTTCTTTTCATCCGTTCTATTTCATTTGGCTCATCTTTAAGTGGGCTAAATTTGATTGTTGAACCATTATTTGGCTGGGCCTTATTCATTACCACTCTTTTGCCTTTTTTCTTTCAACAAAATAGAGTCCATATCCTTTTTCAAACTGGGCATGAACCGGGATTATTTTGTTTGTGTCTATTCTGGGACTTGAAATTTTTTATCATTGGGGTCCTGGTTTGTCGCCCCTTCCAGTGAACTGGAACTGTGTTTTCCGACCGATTGTTCTCTACAACAGTATTTCTGGTGCCCAATACTGTCACAAGTAAAACATAAATTGTTATGTATTCATATTCATATTCAATACAATATTTTCTTTTTCTCAAAATAAAAGCAAGAATAAGAGGTTTATAGAGATCAATTTCTATGAAAATTCTTGCGTGTTTTTCCCTTATCGTTGTAGCTGTGTTAATGTCGATTTTGAGGGGTTTTCCAATTTATTCCCAATGCGGAATAGAGCTCTTTCTTCGTAGTACTCAATAGGTAATTCTGGAAAGCGTAACCAAATCGCCATCTTAATCGCTGTGGCTTTAGAAGGCTTGAATTTGGCTCCTATTTTTGTACCATAAGGTAGTGATTCAGGATGATCCAAATCCTTGCATTAGCTACATGATGATAGTCCTCCATAAAGTTAAATTTGATCAAGAAATATCCCTCATCAAGGTCAATCATCTCAATATCCCCCCTGCAAACTCCATAATTTTTTTTTATCTTGGTAGTGAGAGCCCTATATCTAATGGATTTCCTCTAATAATTATGAATCCTTCTAATCAGATTGGGAGAAATATTGATGTTGGGGATCGAGAGGTTGATCTTTTCTTTTTCTTCCATCTCTTCATCGAGGGATTCTTTTTCCTAACTTTCATCCTCATAGGTAATTCCTATGACTTGGGGGTCAAAGGAAATCACCGATGTTGTAGTGGAAGATGAGATTGCTTTTCTGAAAGGTTTTGGTTTGGGGGTGTTGTTAGGGATCAGGTTGGATTGGATCCTGATCCCGATCTTGGGGATCATCTAGTTGTAGCCTGATCGATTCTTTACACTTTATTGTTACTTTGTATACTTGTGCTTGGGTTTCTTCGGGTTTCATTGGGTGGGAACATCTTTTGTTGCTTCTTTCCCAGTTAGAACTAGTTCTTCTTTAGTTGATATGGGAGAATGAGTTTGGTTGTCATGCAGGGCCTCAGCTCATGAGACGCCGGAAGAATCATATTTGTCGTGATTTGCTAATCAGAGGAGCATCTTCTAGAGACCGTTTTAGGTACTGTATATCAAATAAGAAGAAGGAAAGATTCATGTTTCCGGCAATTCAAAAACGAACCCATGCTTATGTCTTTTTCAACATATATGGAGAAAAGAATTTCATTCATTTGTTTTGTGATTGGTGTTGGATGACATGGTCATGGGATATGGATTTGAATATTAAAATCAATACAAACTAAAACCTCACTTGAATATTCTACATCTTCCGTTCATGGGTGATAATACCATATTACTCTTTAATTTTCAGTATAGCATTGTGCACCTAAATTTCACTTACATGTAATAATAAATTTTCAATTTTTGCTGCGTAGTATTCTTCATATTTATGATCATTTTGTTCTCTTTTTATGCTTTCTATATCACCTAAGCATTGCTTGTTCCTAAGCCCTAGTTTTCAATGAGAAACTGAATCTATGAAGTATCACATATAATTTTATTTGTTTACGAGGGGTGATTACATAATAACCCTTATTAAGTGATTCTTTTAAAGCACCACTGAAGGTTATTAAGGTGATTTCCCACATTAGGCTTCTCCTTCCCAAATCTCAACTACCTTTTTGTCTCGATTTTTTCACACAGACCAAGAGCAGCGGCGATCTCCATAAAACCCATTAACATTCATTACACCGCTGGCATCTTCCTTGTCGGGATAATGTCCCCTAAATAGTAGTCCCCCATATTTGCCCTCCTCCCTACCAAATTTTGTCGCTACTCTCCCAAATCCTTACCTGGGGGGCAATTCAAAGGTAGGGTAGTTGGATTTTGGATGCAGTGGGTGTGGGAGGATGGTGAAGGTGGTGAGAGGAAGAGGATGGTAGAGGTAGTGGTGGAGGCAAGGCGAGGGATGATGATGGTGTTGGCAATGGTAGTAAAAAGGTTGGAATGATGGGGGCTGGGGTTGTCGTGACAAATGAGGTAATACACGTGGCTGACGACTTGGTGGTGACTGATGACTGTGGGGGTTTTGGCGGTGGTATCAGTCAATGTGAAAGTAGGATGGGGAAGAAAGAAGTGAAATAGAAGATTTTGGTGCAAATTACCTTAAATGCCCTTCAAATTGCTCTCTCATAAATAACATGCCTATGAGGTTTCTAGGTCCGATTTTCCCTATTTTAATTTGGGATTTTTACATTTCTCATGTGGGTATAAGCTATGTCATATGGATATAATGAGGAGTTAAGGAGACATGGCAAAATGATTCGACACATTGAGTACGAGTCATACTATTGATTTATTTTTAGGTAGCCCTTTCTTGTATCCATATACAATCAGGTATGTCCTGGTAGACAGGTAAACTGGTTGATCACCTCTTCGGTTCTCTCTGTTATGATGGTCCACTACACTTATCATCATTAACTAACAATCTACTTCCACCTCCACCTCCCATTAGCCTCTTTATCACAACCATAAATATTATAGGGGCTCTATTGGGTACCTTATAATATTAGTTAGATATCAACCTTTGTTGTCACTAACGATGAGGGTAAGCTAATTACGAGATGGCAAAGTGTGGTAATGGATAAGGTGGATGGTGATGAGGGTGGGAGTTGACATGAATGTTGTAGTTACGTTCTAATAGTGGACAAGAGGACGTAAGGCTGCTTGGGATAGTGGAAGTGGACAATCACAGTTAACGGAGACAACATATGATAAATCTATGAGCCGTGGACTGTGAATTTTGAAACTCTGTTGTGTCTTATGTGCTGTGTGTTGTGTGAGACAAGTTGTTTGAGTTACAGATAGAGAGGGAAGGGAGACGGTAGCAGATTTGAGAGGGAGAGATAGAGATTGTTTCTAAAGTGCTTTCTTCACTATTGTAAATTTCAAATTGGTTAATTCATCCCATTACTTGAGGAGGAAGACGTTTACTAGGATTCTTTGACGTCCTCGAATTGATGTGTTATTCAGGCAAGCTGAGTTTAGTCCACTGTTGATAACTTAAAGGTCTTGGTATCTTCGGTCCAGCCGGCTCCATTCTGTCAATCGATGGTGGTTAAAATTCGCACTTTTCATCCATTACATGCAGGCCGCCACCCCATCCCATGTATTTTCTTACCCACTTTTCACATGATCCGCATTAACACTTGTGAGTTTAAGCTTTTATAAGGGCTATTGCTTTGTGTGATGGCTGTTGTGCTTTCGACCCCCCATTTTAGATAGGGATTCTAACCAATGGTGTTCACTGCTGACTGAAGTCCAATTGGTTGTTCTTTGGGGGCATCTACTACTGTTAATGTCCGATGTTCACATACTCTTCTCTTGGCTTTTTCCGATCCTGGCTCTTTGAGTAGAAATGTATACATACTTTACTGTTGATATCTACCCCTATTTTAATTGCACAATAATAGGTAATGTTATATAGTCGATCCACATTACCTCTTTCTAGTTAAATGTAGCGTGCTGCCGCCGTCCTTTGCACTATGTACTTAGTGCCTAAGGATAAGAGTGATATTTTAGTTTGGCCAAGGCTATGGCAGACTTTGTTAGTCGAGAAGGGATTTTGTGCGCCAAAGGTAGTTTGATCATGTATATGCTGATGCTTCTATTTACCCGACTTGTGTGGTTATTCCGTTGTAGTAGTTTCCTCGTTTTTTTAGTTGGCAGTTTTTTTAGCTTTTCCAAATATGGTAGAGGTAATTGGTTCGTACCTAATAAAAACATCATCCGTGTTGTCAGTTTAGTTTATGGGCTTAACTTTTTTATGTGTCGATGTAACTCTTGTCTACTTGTAATCGATTATGTATACAGGGGAGTATTTTTAAACCAAAAAAAATCGAATAAAAGAAAAATGTCCAAATCTCAATTTGATTGGATGGATATTGGAAGTGCTTTGGTGAGACTAATGTGTCTCTATAAATAACTTTGTTTGTGGCTTTTTTCTACCCCTTTTTAGCTACTGTTGCCCGAAGTATTTACACTGAACTCTTGGACAAAGTTTAGAAGCCATTAAAATTACTTTACAAATAATATCCACCATCCACTGACTTTCAACCTAGAGTTGTCAAAAGGGTCGGGCGGCTGACGGGCTGGCCCGACCCCGTCCATTTCTGGCTCAGGCTGGCCCGGCCCTCTCGGTGAACAGTGACGGCCCTAAAATATTGGGCCTGGGCTTGGACCAGGCCAAGAAATTTCGAAAAAAGCCTGGCTCGAAAAAGCCCGGTTCTGGTCTGGCTTGAAAAAAGCCCGGGTTTGGCTCGGGTTTGGCCCGGTCTGAGGTCCTGTATTTGGCCCGGTTCTGGCAGGCCCCACGATTTTCAAATTCTAGTTTCCCCCCATTTTCCCCCAATGGTTATATTCCCCATTATTTTCCTAAATTCAACTTTTACCCCCCCCCCCAACGGCAATATAACGGCTAGTTTTGAGGATATTTTGGTCTAACTTAATTTTTTCAACTCTTTTAAGGGTTTTTACACTCTTACCCTCCTCAACAACTATAAACGGTTAGTTTTGAGGGACATTTTGGTCTTTTGTGAAGTTTCAAAAATCTATAAATTCACACCATTTCTCTCTAATTTTTCACACTAATCTTCTTATTCTCTCTTATTTAAACATTCTACATTTCTACAAGCTTTGCTACTATTTCCCTCTCTAACTACTACTTTTGCTAATTACTACTCTTATATACTAATTAGTACTCTTACTTATTATTACTCTTATTTACTAATTACTACTCTTGTTAAATTCTAATTACTAACTACACCTCTTATTAATTTGTTACTTTCTAATTCTTTTGTCTAGTAATTAGTAATTAGTGAATTTTTATTTATTAATTACTTTTACTAAAAAAATTTAAATTACTAACTCTCTCTAATTTCGAATTACCCTCAGTGATTCATTTGTTTCTCTTTAATTCTTTTAATTGTTATTTCTAATTACTAATTATTGCTCTTATACTTGTGTATTTAGTTATTCTTACTATTTTTATTTTTCAATCTAGTAAAAAAGTTTAGCGTCAAATATAACTGGATTATTGAAGAAACTGAAGCGTGGATCATCATCATGAAAAACATCATCATCATCATCACAAGCACCACCACCGGTACAAGCGCCAGCACCACAACCATCACAAACACCAATCCAAGCACCACCACAACCATTCGTTCCTGGACGAATGAGTACATGCTGTATGATAGATACCCAAGCCAATTGGGAGTTCAATCAAAACATTCCAGATCTTGAATACACGCCTGATCAAGACCCCCAGCATTATAGTCAAGGACGCAGCTCGGTTGGCGAAGCTACTACTCCGTGGCATAATCTTAACCCTATGCCTGGTCATGATGAAGAAGGGCCGAGCAATGCCTCCGGTAATGAGCCAGAAGTCCAAAAGGGGAAAAAAAGAAAGCCGAGTGTTGGAATCATTTTGATGAAGTTATGGTGGACGGCATTCGAAAAGCTCGATGTAAGTACTGTGCTAAATTATTTTCTTCTGGTAGTGGTAATGGACATCTTAACAGGCATTACCCTCAGTGTGCACCTCGACAAGGCCACGTCGAACCTACCCAAACGCAGTTATCTTTTGACGGTAAGTTATTTGTTTATAATCAGCGAGAGCAAAGAGACGGTCTCGCTGAATTTGTTATTCATGATGAACAAGCCTTTTCTTTTGCCGATAATGCTAAGCACTCTAGATATATGAACACATACGTTCAACCTTTGTACAAAAAGGTTCATAGAAACACAACTAGATCCGATGCACTCCGACAGTATAATGCTGCTAAAGCACGCTTGATCGATTATTTCGATAATTTTGACGGTAAAGTTAGTCTTACTTCTGATATTTGGCAATCTCCGTTTACTTTTGTTAGTTATACTTGTGTGACGGCCCATTGGATTGATGCAGATTGGATTATGCACAAGAGAATCATCGCTTTCGAGCTCTTTCCTTTTCCGCATGATGGAATGAACATTGCTACTATTATATTAAAAGCATGTACCACGTTTAAATTAAAGGATAAGATTATGAGTATTAGTTTTGATAATGCTTCTAACAATACAACTATTGTTGATGCTTTAGAGGAGAGCCTCAAACCTGTACTTTCTGATAAATTATTTCATGTTCGTTGTGTTTGTCATATAATTAATTTAATTGTTCAAGATGGTTTAGCTGCTGCAGGAGATATTCTTGTCAAAATGAGGGGTATGACAGCGTATGTTAATAGTTCGAGTTTGAGAACACAACAATTTAAAACGTTGTGTGTTGAATATAATATGCTTCGCAGGAGAGCAGTTACAGATGTGGTCCACAGGTGGAACTCTACATACCATATGTTTTTACACATTCTGGCATACAGAAAAGTCTATACGCATTTTCTACTAACTTTGTTCCCAGTTGGCTTGCCAACTCAAGAGGAATGACAGATGGCCACATACCTAGCTGAATTTTTAGAGGTATTTTACACGTCTACCAATTTATTGTCTGGTACATACTATCCCACCTCTCCTCTCGCTGTAATAAAAATTTTCAAGATGGTTATAATGTTAATAAAATGGAGATATATAGGACCTTTAAGGAAATAGGTTGAGGGGTGCTTCAGTGCTCTCTTTCTCACTTCAACTCAAACCAATCTCCGGACTCAACGAAGAGTCATATTCATGGACGCTGATCAGGTAAATTCCGACTTCAAACTAGCTTCACCTATATACTGTTAAGCCCAAGTCACACATGTTCTATTTACTTGAACATTCTTGAATTTTCTTTCTCCGGAGAAGGGAATTTGTTTGTCAATTGAATGGCGTGTCGTTGTGATTTCAGTGGCTACTTTGTTGTTTCTTGTGAGATTGACCTGTTATATCTGGGTTTGGCAGATTTTGGTGGAAGAGAACTCATGCGTGAGGACAATTATACTAAACAGGCCCAAGCAACTAAATGCCCTTTCTTCTCAAATGGTATGCCAAACACACTTCTTTTCTCATTGTGTCGTTACATATCTCGTTTCATTGCTTTGTTAGCCTTTTTCTTGTCATAATGTTAGAAATATGTACATGTGGGGATGATTGCAAAGCAGTCAAGTTACACCAATGCCATAAAGGGCAAGAAAATAGACAAAGACATACATGGATGACATCCCCATCCGGTAGGCATTGCAATAGGAAATTGGCCTACAAAGAAAAATCACACAAAAAAATAAGTTACATAATATAAAAGCCAACATGCCTGCTTGACAAACAATTAACCAACATCAAGAGGATAATTTTTTTTTCTTTTCTGTTGTTTTCTTTTTTCTGCTTTAAGTTTTGGATCAGAACAAACCGACCAACAGAATCAAGATGCCACCTATCAGACAAAACCACTCCTTGGCTCCACCTGTCAGCCTAGCAATTGCATAAAGCCAACAAGTGAACACCCTCCCGAGACCCTGAGACCTGTCCAGTTGAGACCCAAGCCCTGAGGCCACCACAAAGGGCACCCCCATGCCAATGCGCCTTACTGTGCATGGGCGCATACTACCCAGACCTGCGGTTACTTGTGCCTCGTGCATTGGGTCAGCCCTTTTTTTTAATTTTATTTCCTTTTGGGTGTAGATTGCAGTGATTAGACCCAAACTTCTACGTAAAGTTGAATTTTGCTTATGCAAAGCGTTGTATGCTCTAAAAGAACTTCATTCTACTCCCTCTTGCTCCAACTGGATTCAACATGTCATGCATTGTACTAAAAGGTTATACTTTTGGTTGAGCTCAAGCACATGCTATTGACTTATACTTGAGCATCCGTAAAAGAATAAATGAGCATCCTTAGAGCATCCTTTTGGTTGCCTTCATGCATAGTATTTAAATAGAGCAAGCACAAATCAGGCATAATAGTTAAAGGTCTTACTTTTGGCTATCTACAATGGAGTTATCGAGCATTATAAGAAGAGGCTGGCTCACTGGAACTGTGACTACTTATCGTAGGAGAGGGGGGACTTACCTTGATATACATCACTAAATATCCAGACATATTTTTTTCCTATGTTTCCTTTGCCTAGCTTAGTAGAGAAAAGTCTCAAAAGCTCCAGAGAGCTCTTAATGTGAGGTGGTGTTGCAGATAAACTCCAATAACCTCTAGTACCTTGGAGCAAGTATCGTTTTCCCATTCAATTTGGCACTTAAGTTTCAAAAAAATAAACCTCTCAACAAGGCTTTGTTGGGCAAGTGGTTGTGGAGGTACGGAATTAAAAGGAACACCCTTTGGAAAGAGATTACTGCTGCTTAATATGGAGTTGTGAGGTGATTGGTCTACCAGGAAATTGGAGTAACTTGGAACCCTCTTGTTAGAAGATGGTTTTTCATTTCATTTCCTCTTTTGAGGGAAATAACCTGGAAACCTCTTTTGAAAAGTAAATTTCAAGACTGGAAAAGCATTCTGTTCTTCAGTTTTTTGGCTTATTATATTCTTCATATCTGCCAGTGGAATCTACAGATTCTTGGAGTTGGGGCTTCGTTTTCACATGGCTGTTTTGCTATTAAGTCCTACTAAGGTCATCTGCAAGACAAAATCACCTGCAAATTCTTTCTTTTTTTTTCTTAAATTTCCTTTTTTAATTTTGGCTTGGTGCAGTGTTTTTGGCTGGTAACTCGGAAGACTATTAATCACATTTCGCCTTGTTGTTCCTCTGCCCAAGAGCTCTAGCCTTGTGTTTGCTCTATTTATAGGGTGTCTAAGTTCATGCTTAGATCTATTATTGCTTTGGGATAATATCAGCAAAGTGATTGAGATTACAGTGTAGTATCAGTCCATCCAACAAATTTGAGTAAGTCAAGAGGTGTCTATGCTCATGCTTACATCTCTTATTGCTTTGGGATAATATCAGCAAAGTGATTGAGATGAGGGTGTAGTATCAGCGAACCTCAACCTTGGAATCTACAGCTCTAGTAGCACAAAGAATCTGTAGTTTATAATATATTCCCTTAACCTTGGAATTCTGTCTGTATTTGGCAGGGTCTCTGTTAACGTATGCACCATGCATTTTCAAAATGACGATGCTGCCCTCCATATGTTCGACCTACTCCCCAATAAACATTAGGCAGTGAGTCAACTTACTACATGTTCTGAGCTTACTCATAGTACAGACAATTCTCTCCGAGTTAACTCCCTTCTTCCCTCTTTCTCTCCCTCACCCCACCCCCCCACCCCACCATCCTTTACCACAGCCATTCCTTCTCCAAAATACGAAATCTACATCAGATGTAGCATCATATTTATTTGATTTATATATAATAGTAATGAGGCTTGGTCCACAGCCTTTATACTAAATTACGGTTGAATCACTAAAGGGTTAAAAAAGTTAATTTAGCAAAAGCGGGTGTTTGGCATGGCCCCACATAATTTTCTGGTTGTAGATACAATGTTGTGCCTTTACAGTAGGTCTGATGCCAACAACCATTATTATTACCAACAGTTATGTATAGTGACATCAACTTATAGATTTGGCAAAATATAGGATCACTTATGGATATGTTATCAACTATCTTCATCCTTTGCAACAGCAATGGAGATCGATGATGGTGACATAAGATTTGTGAAGGCACAAACCGTGGGGTAACTACTTATCAAGATTTACATTTTACAGTTAATTAGTTTGTCTTCTGATTATATAACAGCCACACTGCAGTGGTCTGATTTTTTGAGATTCTCTTCTTGCTTTCTCTACTTGATGTTTCTGTGGTTACAAATTTAGCATTTTCTGCCTTTGCATTATCATGCCAAATGCCATATGTTGTGCTCGTGTAGCTGTTGGTGACTGTAAACCATCATTTCTTACAGTTGTTGAGACAACTATATCTTCAGAATTGGGTATTAATCTAAAGTGAAGCATCTATCTTGCTTTAACCTGAGTCCAGCAGATTTTTTAATGATATCTTGCATTGCTCTGTGTCTAGATATCTCGGTTACTGGAACTCTTTCTCGCCTTTGAGAATGATTGTAAGGTCAAGCTAATAATCATGAAGGTACGTCTCCATCTCAACACAACATAATGCTCAATTTTGAAGTTGCACTGTGTGAAAAAAAAAGAACATGCTATTGTTCTGGAGTCTAAAGAAGTAATTGCAACATTTGTTGCATTAGGTGCTTTTGCTAATTAATGCTAGCACAACAATATATTTTTTCAATGCCTTCCTATTATCTTTTCTTTTCTTGAAGTAACCTTGGCACAATCGTGACGAAAACAAGCCACTTCATCTGTGCCTATTGTGTTGCCCCATTCAGTGTCAGTCACGTCCATATTCTTTTTTGAGAGTGCAGCAAAAAGGTTACCATAAGAATGACAGATTTTAAACCTAACTGCATAACTTGATTCTAAGTAAATGTTTCTGATTCAAAATTTATTCTTAAATAGTTCGAGGGGCAAGGGGAGGCATAGGACCTGCTCTGTAAACGTGTGTATTATTACATATAAGAAAAGTACCACAAAAAGAACTAGCCGATGTAAGTAGTTGAGTGTCTTTTGCAGCTGTCATACCACTTCCTTCCAATCTTCCAATTCTTCCACCTTGTTGTTATTGGCCAGTAGATTTCAAGTCAAAGAAGTCATTATTATTAGACTTCATACTTCTTCTCTAGATATTTCTCAAGTTACAATCTGCTCTAAAAGCTTAAGCAGTTAGAGGGGCCCAATTGCACATCGAGGGACAAAGAGAAACAAGTGCATCCTACCAAGTGCATAGACAGAGTGCTAATAGCACCAATATAAAGGGCATCAAATGATGCAAGAAAAAGTGGAACCCAAGACCTTGTTATAGCAGAGATCTGATACCATGTTATGTTATCACCTGCTCTAAATGCTTTAACTGTTAGAGAATGGGGCCCACAATGCATATCATGCTTAACAATCTTTTTATGTAAATAACAAACTTAATGTAAGAGATAGGGAAACGTTCTTTGGTTTGCTAATTCCACTGTATGGAATGGAAGTTTAGTATGTTTTACAGCGTGAGCACCAAAATTGAATCCAGTAGGATATTAGCTTTTCTGATGCTTGCCCGTTGGAATCTAATCAAAAGCCTTACACCGAATGCTCATAATGGCATTTCTATTGGTTTACCATCTTCTAGGAGATGATGTGTTTGTTTTATGTTATTTTTCATCACCCTTGACGGAAGTAGTCCAGATTTTGAAGTAAAATTTTCTAGGTTAATCTTCTGGTATTTATCCCAATTTCTACAGTTCCATCAGGTCTGTCCTTTGATTTTGTTCCATTTATAATGGCTGTAGGGGAAAGGAAGAGCTTTTTGTGCTGGTGGTGATGTTGCAGCTGTGGTCCGTGATATTAGTGGAGGCAGACCTTTCTCTTTTACTGTTATAGTTCCCTGGTACGACATAGGTTTTTGCTCTGATTAATGTTATTGTTTATATCAGGTAACTGGAAACTAGGTGCAGAATATTTCTGGAACGAGTTCACCTTGAACTACTTGATGGCAACATACAGTAAAACGCAGGTGACCCACTCTAGATAATAGTTGCGTTATATTAAATGGATCATTATCAAGGTATCATTCGTCATTTAAGCTTCAGTATTGGGTATTGGAAGTGTTTATACACCACTGATATCATCTTCCATACTTAATTGAAGGTCTCAATTCTAAATGGTATAGTCATGGGAGGTGGAGCTGGTGCTTCGATACATGGTAGATTTCGAGTTGCAACAGAGAATTCTGTATGGCTCTTCTACCTTCATAATGTTATAGTAGTCTGTAGACTTCTACTTGCACCATATGGTTCAAAGTGGGTCTCCTTGCCTTCCTCTGGCAAATTGCATGTGAATAGGGTAGAGCATTACAGACAGAGATACCCAGGCTTTTGTTCTATTTGTGGATTCTTACTTGATTTTTCTTTTTCTGAATTTGCTACTGGCACTACATAGAGCTACTTGATGCAAGTTGGATTTCTAAAAAGTTCCAAAGATGATAAATTGTTTGCTGTGCTTTTTTTTTTTTAATACCTGAGAGACGGGATAACTGGAGTCCCCTGTCAATATATTTTTTTTTCATCTTTACCTCATTTTCAAGTTGTCTGTGTGTTTGTCTCTCCTTTTCTCCTTTACGTTGACAAGTCTTTATACGTGACATTTTCTTTAAGGTATTTGCAATGCCAGAAACGGCTTTGGGACTCTTTCCAGATGTAGGTGCTTCTTATTACCTGTCAAGACTCCCCGGCTTCTTTGGTAATGCCAGTTACACGTTTATTTGCTTATGTTGGTCACATTTATTTGCTTATGTTGGTCACATTTATTTGCTTATGTTGGTGTCTTATTTCTGGAAAAGATATTTGACCCCCCATCCCCCTCTCAAAATAGAAGAAAGAAAATCTCCAAGTTAGATTTGGGTGTTCACCCTGGTTGTTTACCGTGAGTGAGTGTGGATGGGTTCTCAAGGGTCAAGGTTCGTATATGAATGCCAGAATAGGGTCTGATAAGGTTCTTACTGATTTTGAGAAAAATGAAATGTTGCCAGTTGTAACGTACTTTAATTTTAGTTTTTCTTTTTACTGCCTCCATGATTGTCATTTTTCGTTTTCTTCAACCTTTAATCAGTGATGCAAATAAGCATGCAGTAGATATACAGATATTGATATTACATAATCTAAAATCTTAGAAAATTACAAAGAGTATACTTTGCGGTCTGAACTTATTAAAAACTTAGAGAAAGCCTCTTCAATCAAAATGTTCTAGATATGAGCAGCAGAAAGTAACAGCTTGGTGCTGGTCTGTGCTGGCCTCTTGCGCGTACAGCAGCGGCAGAGAGATCCGAAGGCGCCATGGGGTCAAATCCTCAAAACCTAAGCCTTTAATGCTTGAGAACCCTAGCTGGGTGGAGCTGAAGCTCAATCTTTCTATCTTCTTTTCTAGTCTCTTCGTCACAAGTGCTGGAGAAGGTTGACTTGTCTTCTTTTATGCCACTTCAAAGCTTCCAAGAGGAGCTAACTCCAATCTTCCAAGAGAAACCACGGCTTTGTGCACAAACCCCTACCACCAATAATATTACTTCTACTCCCAAGCTCACAAGTACTACTACAAACGACCCAAAAACTCCACAGGTGACTCAAATTAGAGAACCAAACTGAAAACACACTATTTTGAGCAAAAATACTAGATAAAATAATTTAAAATACAGACTTCTTAGAAACAAAGCCTAGTTACATGGGTTGACATTATCCTCCATTCCTCCGCCTGTTTAAAAGAACTGTCCTCCATGTGAGTTGCCTTTTTTTGCAACTTGGCACATTTAGCGTCAATTTCCATAAACTCCTCCTTGCTTAACCATGGGTTCTCATAGCCAGATTCCCACCCACTTCACGAGAAATTTTGAATACGCCCCTGCTCCAGTCTTAATTTCCCGGACTTGGATCACTCCTTCAACCCTGTGCTTCTATTTTGCAGAATACTCACCTGATATTTCAACACCAGCATTGTCCATTTCAGCACGTGAATCGCCATAAAAGTTGTAATTATCTGCACATTGGAGATGGGCGATATGTCCAGACCATGAGGGAGCTCGACTTCATAGGCATTATCACGAAATATTCGATATCTTGCTTGGGCTAACTTTCTTGCCTTTTGATTTCTGATACGTACGTGCTGGAACCACAACCCAGTCTCTAACCTTGAACTACTTGAACCTCCGGTGCCGATCAACGGCGTCTTCGTAGTGTTGGTTCATTTCAGCCAGTTTCTTTCGAACTTCTTCTCGAACCCTCTTCAGATTTTCCGCGTGGCCATAGCATCATCAATAGCTCGCGGTTGGGTTGACACATCCATGAAGTCAAGAAACCTTGTTTGGCTTTCGTTCGTCGACCGATTTGAAATGGCTCTTTCCAGTAGACCTATTTAGGGTGCTGTTATAAGCAAAAATTCAGCTTGAGGCATGATCAAATCCCATTGCTTAGTGTTGTCCTTTGCTAGGCATCTCAACAAATTTCCCAAATAACGGTTTACTACTGTTTGCCCATCAGTTTGAGGGTGTAATGTGCTGTTATATTGCAACTTTGTAAATCGCCACAAGGTCCTCCAAAAATGGCTAAGAAACTTGGTGGCTCGATCGGATGCTATGGTTTTGGGCAAACCATGCAATCTAAACACTTCTCGAAAGATAAGAGTCGCCACGTGGTTGCATCTAAAGTCTTCTTACATGCAATGAAATGAGCCATATCTGAAAATCGTTTGACAAGGACAAAAATGGAATCAACTCCTCTTGTTGATAGCAGTAGCCCTAGCACAAATAATGGAGTGTACGTTATTTTGTTGCTGCCCTTTAGATACTTGGCATATACAACACCTACTAACATATTGATACAGGTCACTCCACATTGTTGGCCGAAAGAACCCTTAAGACACGTCATTTTCCATGCCAAAGTGACAGCCAAGCCCCCCTCCATGCAGTTCAGCAGCCAGAAGCGCCCTTAACGAGCGAACCTTTGGGTATACATCATTGGACGCCTTTAACAAATACGCGTCATTTTCTATAAACAAAGAACATACATTGCTGTCCCAAGCTGCGTGTTTCTCTATTATCTCTTGATAGTAAGAATCTTCTTTTGTATTGCTCCCTGATCACTTGCATCCCGACAACTCTAGGTGACATGGCTTTCAACAAATAAACTTTCTACTCAAAAGATAGGTGACCTTATTTTGGAAACCAGCCTCGTGTCTAATATGTGCATCTTTGTAGTCATGCCACCCACTTTCCATGTCCCCGACTTGGCTTCTTTCGAGAGTTAATGCAGCGCAAGGCTTCATGGTCCGAAAGAATAATAAACTCCCTTTGGATCTGATACTTTTGCCTACCATGCTTGAACATTAGCATAAAACTCAATGTTGTATGGTGTAGTAGTTTTTCCGAGCTTGATTTAGCTTCTCACTAAAGTATACTGTTGGACCCCTGCTTGACTTACAACAGCACCAACTCCTACCTTAGATGCTCGTAATCCACCTCAGATATCTTTTAAAGTCTGGTAGAGTTAGTATAGGTGCTCAAGTCATTCTCGTCTTTATCTCTTGAAAACTCTTTACAGCGTCTGAACTCCATGTAAACTTTCCACCCTTGATACATTTTTGTAATTGAATTCATTATAGTGGTAATTTTTTAATGACCCGCCTATAGCGGAAGGCTTTATGGTCCGAATTCAGTATAAGCTCCCTTTGGATCAGAGAGTGTCGCAAAATTTTTAAGGCTTGAAAAATAGCATAAAACTAAACGTCACATGCGGAGTAGTTTTGCTGAGTTTGATTGAGCTTCTTATACAAGTACACGATATGACAGCCTGCTAGACTTAATATGTTACTAACTCCTGCCTTAGATGCATCCCATTCCGCCTAGAATATCTTTTCGGAGTCGGGGACAGTTGAAAACTCTCTTCAGCCTTGTGAACTCCATGTAAACTTTCCACGCTTGATACATACAGTAATTGGAGCCATTAGAGTTCTGAAGTTTCTAATGAATTGCCTATAAAAAAAAAGCTGATCATGGAAACCTCTTGCTTCGGTTAATGTTTTTGGTTAAGGCCAGCATGTAATTAATTGGCTGACACAAGAAGCCCCAGGCACTCTAATCTGTCTGCATAAGTCAGCCCTTTTTCAAGTTTGTGTAAAGCTGATTCTGCCTCAAAAGTTGTAGAAGTGCCTTAAATGTCCAGCATGGTTGCACGATCTTTGCTATGAATCAATACACAACTACAAACTTTGCAGTAAAAGGGTTTCTATACTTGAGTCATGAATCTAGAGCCCCCTCCCTGGTCGAATGATTCTCCCATTCATCTCCTTCTTGAATTCTAATATGGAGATAGCCACTCTTGAAGCCATTGTCGGAAAAAACTTTTGAACCTGACTACATGTCAAGCATATCATCTGATCTTTGTACAGGGAACCCATAACTTGATGGTTATCTTACTCGATGGTTATCTTACTTGTACCCTGCTCTCCACAGGCATTCTCCAAGTTCCATCCCTCTTCAGACAAGGATTTAGACTTCTTGGATGAACCGCTTCTTGAGTAATTCTGAAACTTGCTTCTGCGGCTCCTCGTGCTCCTTTAGACACATCCTATAATGCAGTAGGTTAGAGTAGGACAGCTCCAGCCACCAATTTAGTGTGGTATTGTATGTCCTCATTGGCGGGGTCCTCCTGGCAGCTCTTCAGGCACAACATCCTTAAACTCCTCTAGAAGGTCCCTTGCACTTACTGGCATAGCTGGTGGCTGCATCTCCTCCTACAAGCTTCGCCTTCCTCTCTACCGATACTTCTTTCCAATCAAAATAACTTTCAATTCTATCCACCCAATCTTGAAAACCTGGTTCCATGCCAGCAGCATGTACTTTGCGAACTTGCTCTGGTACCAATTGATGCAAATGAGGCAGTAGATATGCAGAGGCTGAAATCTGAGAAAGTCAAAAAGAGCACTCCCCTCTGCTGTCTACTTGGTGGTTAAACCCTACTTCTTGACAATACTGTAGGGGAGGTCCTGCAGAAAAATAGCTCGAGGAATCCATAGTATGGAACATTTTCTTTTCCAAGCAAAATCCCCGAGTATATGAAAGAGGAAAAAAGTGCTTTCGTTGTTGTGGAATAAGAAGCCTTCATATCAGAAGAAATTCATTAACTTCTTAAGAACTTGGAGAAAGTACCCTTTACATCAAAATATTCTAGATCTGAGCAGCAGAGAATAACACAGAAAAAGGGGCTTTGTGCTGGCCCCTCGCGTGTATAGCAGCGGCACAAGGATCGGAAGGCACCACGAATTATCAAAATGCAAGCCTCCAATGCTTGAGAACCTTAGCTGAGGTGGAGCTGAAGCTCAATTGTACTATTCTTTGTTGCCGTCTTCATCAAAAGTTATTGAGAAGGCAGACTTGTCTTCTTTTATAGCACTCAAAAGGTTCCCAGAGAAGCCAACTCCAATCTTCCAAGAGAAGCCAGAACTTTGCACTTAAATCCATGCTGCTAATTTCAGACTTCTTTAATTCCCCAAGCACATAAGTACTTACAAAATGACCAAAAAACGTTAGAGCTGGCCCAAGGCCAAACTGGAAAGACACTACTAGTACTATTGAAGATACCTTGAAGTATAGACTTCTTTAAACTAAGCGTATGTACATGGGTTTGCATCAATCAACTAGGAAGTAAACTCTGAGATATGCAGTCAGACCTTGCTGGCCAGTTAATTTTCCTTTGTACAGTCTTTACTGTCTACTTTGAAAGCCTGAACTCCATCTTAGCTCTCAGTGTCTCTCCTACAGCTTTTGAAGTGTTGCCCAACGAAGATTGATTCTTTAACAACTGTCATCATCAGCTCTCAGCTAAACGTTGTGTGTTTAAGGAGCTACAGTAAGTTGCTCAAGTATAAAATCACCACTTGATCTGTAACGCCCGGACCAGGTCAAATCGTGACATCCTTATAATTCATCCTCTAACCCAGAGTTAAATTACACAGATTGTGATGCCTTCTGCCAGAAATTTACGGATACTTACATGAGTTAAGCAGTTAAAATGAACAAAACTTTGACATAACAGTTTTCCTGTCATTTTGCATAACCAAGCACATATAATTCGTCATTACATTGATTCTCCAATTAGAGCGTTTGAGCCCTGATATTCTTATATAAATATATCGTTTCTGTCCAGCCAAACCTGAGACTAAACAAACGCCCAACAGAAGGTGCAAACAGGTATGATGTAAGTGTACAACTTAGTAGGTGAAAAATCAGTTGAATGAAAAGACATTTAGAACATATCACCAAGTTATCCTTATGCCTCCTACTCCCTGGGAATCATTTCCTTGCTTCAGCTGAAAGCAAGGGAGCTGTTAAGCCACCATCCCAGTACACCTCAGTCATGACTGGGGAAGAGACTTATGGATTAGTTTTTGCAAGCACACTTCTCAGTTTTCGACCAGAGTGTAAACCTCTCCATAGCATATGGTCAGCTAAGTAGTCTACACAGACATTCGGCAGAATAATATGCAGATAAATGCAGACATATGAAATAGGATCTTAATGACAATTGGGCGACTGTTTACTGGTTATCCTCTAATTCCTGGCTTTAGCTCCACAGGAAACAGTTGGAATTATTAATCTGGTGTTTCAAACATTGAGGGTTTAAAGGAGATTTGCTAAATGGGGGTTGGAAAAGGGGTGAGAGACTAGAATAAGTTCCAAAGCGAATCCTATGATTTTCTCTTCGCAAAAGTGAGCTAAAGGTGGGAGAGTTCATGATTGTGATTATTGATTAGATAGATCATGAAGAAAGAAAGGATATTAGAGGTGGAATTTGTCAAGGAAGTAATGAAAATAAATTTAATCCTCCGTGTCTAGCAAATACTAAGATCTTACCTTGGAACATAGGGCGGTTAAGAATGGTGGGAAATGTCCCCAAGTGTAAATATGGTATATTATCGGAAGCTGGATAAAATTTGTCTCCCAAGATACTAAAAGTGCCGGTGGTAGACATGGGGGCAGAATATGTAATGCAGTAGGTAGGTGGATGAGGGTGCAGCTGGTGTCAGTTTGGTGTGTAATAAGATGGTTTTTTCTTTTCTAGGCGGCACGATGGGACAATTATCCTATCCCTTTCCCACTACCCAGATAAGTGTCGATATTGTGATCCCATTAACTGTCTAATAGATTAATAAAACAGAAAGAGATGAGTTTTAGCAATTGGGAGATTTTTTCCTTTTACATAACAACTATTAAACCCTGTGCCTGGACCAATTTGTTACTGACCTGATGAATGACTCAGTGATCAGCCAAATAACTGGACTTCGTACTTAATTCCCTTACACTTGGAAGCTTGGTAGCAGAACTTTTCTTAAAGCTTTTGAGTTTGATAATGGCGACCATGTCTTCCTTTTTATGGAAATTGTTCAGGTTACTTGAATAATTTGGCGATTTGTTGGTGGAACAATTAAATTATGTTGAAATTTGAATGTGAATTATTTGGTTGCTTCTGGGGAGAACTTTTTTTCTGCTTTACAAGTAGTCTGAATTCCTCAATTCTGGGAATCTCTCAGTTCACTATCTCTTGCTGTTGTTCCTATCAATTGTTAGCATGAAATGAGAAGAAAATCTCATCATGTGAATTTTGAGGTGTGGATAATAGGAAGTGCACGTAGAAAACTTGTCTAAATCCATTTTGGGTCAAATTTCCTACATTAAATCTATTTTATTTGTGATATATAAGAATCTGTTGTCCCTTGTCATTATTTTTTGGTATATTTTACATTTTTACAACTTGTATGTATTAGATGCTGTTTACATGGCCGACTTTAGGTCTAGCAGTTTTGTATCTTATGAGTGATTGTCTGTTCCTCATTTGGTCAACCCTCTGGCAGGAGAATATGTTGGTCTGACAGGTGCGAGGTTGGATGGTGCCGAAATGGTTGCATGTGGGCTTGCAACTCACTTTATGCCATCAGAGGTACACTTCCATCGAACTTTTGGTATATCATGTCTACTTTCGTTGAACAATCTTGATAGTGTGAACTACAACAAAATTGGTTAAAATATCATTGATGTTTTTACGTGTGTTACTGGGACATGATTGGATCAGTCACTCATGTTTGTTTTCTTTGATAAGAAAAAGTTTTAAGAGAAAAGAACCACCATATGGGGGAGAGTACAAAAAACAACCAAGAAGAGCCCCATAAACTCAAGACATTTAAACAAAGATTAACAAATGAAATATACTAAGGAGTCTAATGTACAGTACTTTCCCTGAACCGGAAACCAAGAATACATCATCTAGCAAAGAGCTGGATGGGCCTTCAGAATTTTGTCAGTTCCTTTCCAAACATATGCACAATGAGGGCAGCAGTTCCGTTCTCCAGATTTGGGAAAGTGGTTTCCTAACACATCCATGGCACCAACTACGTGCGCATACTAGCAATTTTTTTGGCATATAGGAAATAGAGGACCACAATTCCTAAGAGAAAGGATGATGATGAAAAGTTTTCTCAGCAGCCAAACACATACAACATCATTTGACAATAATAATTGTGCTTCTTCAGATTATCTTGTGTAATATTCTTTCTAATGAAGCACACCAAAATAAACAAAACCCCACCTTTTGTCTTCCATATAACCTCCCATGTAAAGGTGCCAAAACATCCATTAGACACAAGGGATTGGTCAGCTTGAGGCTTAGAATTTGAGGCAAGCTAAAAAGTTTAGGGCTTCTATGTTTACTATTTTCATATTCCATTTCTGTAATGATGACAAAAAGATTCTTTTAGAGTGTGTTCGGAACCATGGGTTTGATGGGATTTCATTTCAAATATTCAAACTTTGTTGTTTGGAACATTAAAAAAAAAAGAATTGGAATTGGATTTTATGGGATTTGACTGGATTTGTGAAATTCGATGAAAAATAGTCCGATTTCATGGGATTTGGAATTACTTGAATTAAAAGTAATTATTTATCTATGTTACCCTTTTCTACATCTCCCCAACAATGAACCCACCACCAGACTCTTCGTTGCCGCTACCGCTACACCACTTTTACTACTACCACAGGCACTGCTACTGCCACTTCTATTGCCACCACCATCGCCGCCGCCACTATCACCACCACCATTATCACCGCCGCCACCACTATTGCCGCCACTACTGCCCCATTGCCACTGCCGCCACCGGCTTGACCACAACCTGTTACACCTCGTTACACCCAACACCAACACCACCACCACCACCACCACCATCACTTGACCACCCCCACCAATTCCACCATTGATGTCACTACCCCGTGTGGTGCCGCCACCACCACCAACATGTGGTGGCAGTGGCGGCAGTGGCACTAGCACACTTGAAACCACTTACCATAGTTCGTTTTTCATCGTAAGTCAAGGATATAATTGTATACAAATTTATTAACTCTCCATTTCCTTTGTTCTCTAAACACAGAATAGGAATTTTGTTATTTGAATTCCCTTCTGTGCCAAACTAAAAAAAGTGAACTGAATTCCAAATCCAATGTCAAGTTTCAAATCCAAATCCTAAAAGAATTGGTACCAAACAGACCGTTAGTGACTAAAGAAACAAAACCACCTTGATAACTGAAAAACCAAAGATATCTGGAAATAAATCTCTGGGAGGATCACTAGCTTGTAGATGCTTCCATCATGCTTACCTAGATCCTTAGTGTACACCACCTCGTTATCATGTGATGCACGGTTATAACTTTCAAGTAGAGTCATCTTTGGAGGTCGGATTGATCAATAACTGGTTTAAAAATGTTCAATGAGTCTCAGTAATGAAGCTTCTTAGTTAGCCTAGATGCTCCGTAACAGGGTTTAGTTTGGGAAGACTAGGGGATGCTAGTAATTTAAGTCTGGCAGAAAGTAGCAAAGCTACTTCATCTGGAAAGTACAGTGCTTTGATCCTAGCATATTATTGATGACATCCATGAAGGCCTTTGTCCACCCATTGCAGTAATTCAGGGCTTCGGTGATTAATAGCGAAACCAACTGTATTTCTGTTCGCTAGGCATAAGTTCTAAAAGTTCTTGGTCCAACTCTTTTCTGGACTTGTAGGTTTCTAGGACTCTAGCCATTCAAGGAAAACCCTCCAATAGGCAGCTCTTTGGAATGATGCATTCGTTCGTTCATTACTCTACTCTGTAGGATGTCAACAAGAAAAAATGCATTTTCACGTACCCTACAACCTATCTGGAGCACTAAAGCAGTTTAACAAAGCCTTTGTGTCTTTTATTAATGAAACAGAGATTGACTTCGCTAGAAGAAGCCCTCCACAAGGTAGATTCAGGTGATTCAATGGTTGTTTCAGCCATCATTGAGGAGTTCTCGCTGCTTCCTACTTTGAAAGAAAAGAGTGCCTATCATCGGTAGGTTTCTTCCTTGTTAGTAGTTTTTGCTATCACGATAACGATACTAAGATCAGTGCGTTTCGATCTTTTTGTTTTTAACATCTTCATTATTGTTCTCATTATCCTCATTGGTATTATCATCAATTCATCATGATGGCGTTTAAAATGCTTATCATTTTCATTATTCTGCATTTTGGATTGAAGTGCCAAGTTATATTCAATTAAGTATACATGGTGTTGGCACTTAAATTTCAACCCAAAAGTTGGTTTGGATTTGTACTTGGCAGCAAGCCCAAAAGAAGGATATTTGTCACGTGGTTGAGTTATCTTCTTGGGGAAAAGGAGTTGAATTAAGGCCGAAAAAATAAAACAGCAATCTTCAACAATGCAAAATTATTGCAATAAATAAAACCCCATAAAAGACAAAGGGTCTGCAATGCAGGAGTGCCTAATCATAGATAGGTACCTAAAAGTTTTTAGGAAATATACGAAAGCCCATAAAGGATTCGTTGGGTCAAGAAATTACAAGTGGGCCCACAGAAAAGAAAGGAAAAGAAGGCAAAAATTTAGTGGAGATAAAAAAAAAAAGGTCATCGGTCATACGGAAGTGAAGATGGCTGTAGGAGCTCCTAAAAGGAGGTGCCATGCAGTGGTAGAAGCTTATAAACAGACGTGCTATACGAAGGAACCAGCTCATCTTGTGCGGGTGCACTCGTGGATGAAGTGTCAAGATGCTGGTGATTCGTATAAGTAAAATTGGCTTCCACATCACGAGGGTCATTTTTTGGCACTTAAATTTCAACCCAAAAGTTATTTTCTATTCGTATTGGATGGTTCCAATGGGGCAAGTAGGTTCCGAACTTCATCAGAGTTTGAATCCACTGCATTTGGACTTGAAGGTTAAATAAAGGCGCATAATGTGCACAAGGTTCACTCAGATTGGTGGGCCGAAATTTGAAGGTTCTTGTGGGCCTAATGAGGTTTCGAACTTTGGTGAAGTTCGAACTCACTCATGTGGAATCGAATGTTGACTTCATAAATTGATGGGTTATTGAGGTTTCAAACCTTTTAAGTTCGAAACAATTTGAACTTTAGTTCAGAGTTCGAAGCCCAAAACCAAAAGAAGGATATTTATTACGTGGTTGAATTATCTTCCCAAGGGATAAGCCAAATGGAGGAGGACTTATTAGGAGAAAGAACCTGATAAGCCTGAACAAGATTCTTGGAGGAAGCCTCTATAAAAAGGAAAAGGCAAATCCTACATAAAGCGACCAAACTATCGAGGTTCAGAAAGTCACTTAGAGAGAAAGCCGAGACAAACTGCGAGAAAACCGAAGCCCTGACAAAACCTTCAAGCACTGTGGTTCCGACCACTAGTTGGTGGAAGACTTTGAAACTTAGAGGTTGATCCCCCGTCTTCAATAAAAGTTTGTTTTCTTTACTGTTCATGTTGATTTTTTATTGAGTATATCTAGAATCGGAGGTTTTCTTCATCACTTCATTTGACGATATAATTTACGATCCGACAGGTGTCCGATTGGAGATAGGATCCCCTCAACTAAAACATTAACGTCGACAGGCTATTAGATGCTCTCAGGAAGTAAGAATAGTTAGAATTTTCATCTTAAATGTGAGGTATTTGTCGTGCTTATACCTCTCCTCAGGTGGCTTTTAGGTATGGTCTGCAGTTCATAGTGCTTTTTTGACTTTAATCTTTGGAGGCTGCACAAGATAATCATTAGTTGGTATGATAAGTGCAAGAAGATGGGAAATCTTGCAACTCCATTGTAAAATTCCAAAAATCTTCTGGTGCTTGCTCTTTGCACCATAAACATGGTGTCCGTGATGGGAAATCTTTGGAGGCTGCACAAGATAATCATTAGTTGGTATGATAAGTGCAAGAAGATGGGAAATCTTGCTACTCCATTGTAAAATTCCAAAAATCTTCTGGTGCTTGCTCTTTGCACCATAAACATGGTGTCCGTGATGCCGAGATCTGTTAGATATTTGACTTAAAGTTGAAATGGGGCTAAGGTTCCGAAGAGTATTGTAACTTGTAAAGGTGGGCCTTGTGATTTGTAGGGTGAGGAACTTGATGGATTTTGATGGGTTAAGACTCCTCTTCACAGCTGAATTCCTCTTTTTTAAATCTCTTCTTTTGTGTCGGTGAGAGTTCAGGTTTGTGGTCAGCCGGGATACCTCGTTGGTGCTTTGGGCTAATTGTATGCAGGTCTTCCTCCCTTCGGGGTTTCACTTTTTCATGAAAATAATACTTGTCAAAGTCAGGCTCTCAAATTTATTTATTCACATCTTATCTGTTAAGTACCATCTCATCAGCATTTATTAATGGCTTGCTTTTTGATATTTCAAGTGTCAACATATGGTCAAACTTTCAAGTATCCTTATACTAGGAGTCATCATATGGATTATTGTGTTCCTTGTGGGAAAAGGCTAACATCCCAATCCCTTTACATTATCAACCTTGCTTCAGATATTCTCTGGCAGCCCAAAAAGATTGAACATGCTGAATTTCTGACCAAACACATTTTGAAGCTTTGCAATAAACTTTTATTCCTACCTCTTGGAATGCCGTACCTCATTCTCAAATCTGTTTGCAGGTTGGATATCATTGATAGGTGTTTCTCTAGCCGAACTATTGAAGAGATTTTATCTGCTCTTGTAAGTTGACGCGATAGATTGTTTCAGAATTAAGAAATTCATCTGATTCTCTCCTTATTTTCTGTTACGTATGCATTTTCCCCTATGCTTTTCTTAATCATGTACTCATATCCTTTTAATTGTAGTGCCTCCTTTGTGGTGATGGTTAAGATGGATGATTTGCAGTTCAGTTGCAGTAAATTCTTGTTCTATTTTGTAGGAGAGTGAAGCAGACAAAAGCAAGGATGATTGGCTCTCTTTGACCATTCAGGCCTTGAAAAAAGCATCTCCGACAAGTCTTAAAATTTCTCTTAGATCGGTATGGGCCTGTGCTTTAGTAACAGATTTGCCACATAGAACACAACTAATATCGTTGTTAGTCCACTAATCAGTTGAAGGATTAGAATGGTTATCTAAGAACCAATGCAAAAGACTATAGGAGTAAACACAGCCCAGACTCAAATATCATTCTTCCAGCTAAATATGAATTATCAGTGAAGTCCTCGCTGTTAGGATAGAAGGTTTGATACTAGGATGCAACCCCATTTACGAAACAAAGGTCTTTTCGTACACTCCTAAATAGTGCTGGTAATCTGTATTTTCTCATCCCTGTGAACTATTGAGAAGCTTGACTTGTGATCAGTTGCAAGACTAGCGGTGCGTGATTTACCATTTTGAAGGGGTGTGCCTGTGTGTGGGGGTCTTTTTTTTTTGGGGTGTGGCGTTCCATTGGCTGGCCCATTGAAAGAAACTGGTTTACCATAGTGACTTTGAATTCGGGTCATATCTATGTCTTTCTTCGCTACTCCAGTTTCTGCATGGAAGAGGCTTAAGAACTTTGTAGGGAAATGTAATAGTTCTGAATATCGCTTAGTAAATTGCATACTGCTTGCTCTGCGATTCAGGTGGTTTGGGCTTGAAGGAGTTGAGGTCGTTTAATCAGTCCCCTTTGGAAAATGGTTGTGGAGATATTCTAAAGAGGAGGAATTGGCTACCAGAATCCTTAAGTATCCAAATTCTATCTTCCTTTCCTTGGAGAGCTTATATCAAACTTTGTAATAAAAGTACACATAAGTATACTTTACCTTTATGGATTTTACTGGTACAAGATGCTAACCCCGATGATATGATCGTATCTCCAAAATCTGGTCAGAGGAGAAATTATCAAACGTAAACTAATTCCTTATGCATTGATCTTTTATTTTCTGATGATATCCACTATGTTGTGGTAACCATGGGACTCTTCGTTTCCACTGTTTTTTTTCGTTCAAGTGATGACAGTGGTTTCTAGCAACTAAAACTTTGATAAGGATGAGCATGGGAATTTTTCTTTCTAATGAGCCCGACTAACCTAAATCTCTTGTTTGGCTCTCCAAGTAAAACCTACTGTGTCATAGTACCATTTGATAAAAGCTGCCGTCTGAATCAATGTACTCTGTAGCACAGGTCTTAACTATGTGACAAAAGGAACAGAGTTGAATGTAAATGTTCAAATTGAGGAAATTTAACAATGGAAGATTGGTATTATGACTGCAAATATTGAAAAAAAGATTTAGAAATTTTCTGAAAAGCTTATGTAAGTTTTTCTGTTGAGAGTTGCTTGTGTTATCCAGATTCGGGAAGGTAGGCTCCAAGGTGTTGGTCAATGCCTTGTCCGCGATTACAGAATGGTTTGCAGTGTCATGCGTGGAAAAGTCAGCAAGGACTTCTTTGAGGTGTCAAACTGCTGATTTTCTTTCTTTATGTCATCTGTTTTTCATGATCTAAACCTGTCTTCAAAAGCAGGGGTGCAGGGCTCTCCTGTTAGACAAGGATAAAAACCCAAAGGTGACTGGCTGTACTCTTTTATCCATTTCAATTTAGATTATTCTATTACCGCTTACTTTAGGTTACTGAAAAGAGTAGTTCGCCTGTATTTACTAAGCCTCCTTACTTTCCTTCTAGTGGGAGCCTTCTCGTTTGGATCTCATCACGGACAGTATGGCTGATAGTTACTTCTCCAAGCTGGATGATGATAATTGGAGAGATCTGAAACTCCCTGCCCGATCAAATCTGCCTGTGCATGCCATTGCTAAGCTCTAATACCATTTAAAGGTCATTTACACAGTGGTTTATAATAAATTCTGTCAAGAACTTAGATATGTATCTACCTGGTAATAGCATTAGGCTTTATGAAGATTTGGAAGTCGGTAGGTAGTATAGTCGCATGTGCATGATAAAAGCAATTGACAAGATATAATTCACTCAAAATGCGAATGCCAATTGAACCATGGAGTAATAAAAAGATCATTCATATTTGTCATATCTTTCACTTTTTATTTGCAATTACACCTTAAGGTTTTTGTTGGATTACCCGACTGGTACCAACAAAAATACTTGTAGTTACAGTGCCTTCTATTGGATCCTTTTTAGCTTGATTTTACTTGTAATCAGGTACTTATCACACTTGAGACCTTTCCAGCTCTTTTCTTGGAGTTAGGCTAAATACGTGCCTATTATCCAAGGGTATTGAGGGACATAGACTTGTTGAATACCACAATGATATTGGATACACCGGTTTAGTCTTAAGGGCCTTGAAGTTGGACAACGTAAATTAAGACGGATGGCTGAACACCAAGTTGTTACAAACACCACACATCACATGCACGGCCTAAAAAAGGCGCACACGGGCGCGCGCGCGCACGCACATCTGACACCTCAAACACGCACAGACACAGCCGCCTGCACATAACTATATATAACCATGTGGAGAGAGCAATAGGGTTGAAAACTAGTTATATAATGCCACAACCACCACGATTAGATAGAGGCAGCGAAATATGCAGGAGGTTTGCCTAAACTCAACCAGAACTTGAAACTTGTAAACACGAAGTACGCATGCAGTCATGGTGTGCCAGTGCAGGCAAGTAGGATTGACTAAGAAGCAAGAAAAACTGTAGAGAGAAGTTCATGGTCAGCAATGCGCAATAGGTTAATATTGTAAGAATTTGTGGTTTGCTAGTTGATGTGGTGGTTAAACTAAGATTCTGCTTGACTACTAGTGGTGCCTTCACATTGCTAGTGGAAGTTTTTATCCACTTTAGTCTTTTGATGATATCAGTTGACTGATGCTTGATATCTATAGCTGATCTCTATTTAATGTGTATATTTTGGCTATACTAAATATCAGTAGGTAAAGTTTAATATTGGAAGAAGAAGTTATACAAGGAAGTACGCGTCTGTTATCAGGAAATTGTACTGAAACATCATTTTAGAAGGGTTTGCTTTTGAAATTATTTGCCTCCATTAGTTTATAGTCCTTTCAAATCAACATTAACAGTTGCAAATTGTTTTAGCAATAACTTCAAAAAGTTGCGTACCTACATTAACTTTCCTTAAACTCTGCTCTAGCGGGATCCCTGTGCACGTTTCATTTCGGAGGAAGCTTAAAACTTTTGGATTTAGGTCAATGGATGAACCTAGGTTTTGACATAAGTAGATATAGGTGGCATTAATCACAGTTGGCTTTCTAAAGGTTGTGCATGCTGCAGATATTCCCCACAAGACCTTCAATTTTAAGGTCGATGGGCAGATCCAAAGAAATAAGGAGAACAGCTCATTCCAACTTATCAACTGGCAACTACCAACTTCTAAGCCCCAGTTTCCATGCATTCATACCTTGACCGTAAGTACTAGTGTTCAAAAGCCGATGGCAAAGATATATTTTTAGACAGGATATATATGGAAGGATATATAAGGAATAGCCGAAAGGTAAAAGACAAATTAACTGGATGACATTCCCATCAAAGCGAGCAACCAGAATTAAGCCGCTAATAAAACAAGATAAATACCAACTAGCTAAAATCAAACAAGATATAACCTAATAAAACGTGATAGCTATGAAGTACAACAGATAAAGACTAAGAAAACAGTCAATTAAAATACTCCAGCATACATTCCACCTAACCAACGCACGTGGCCTCTGTGTTGCAACGTGGCATCGATTCCCTTGCCTCCACTCTGGTGCCGGAAACACCATCTTTGGCCAATACCTTGCTGCCAATCTCTGAAAGCTCTCACAGCCACCGACCGTCCACCTCGACTCAACAGAAGCACCAACTGAAAACCCCGCAATCACCATTTTCAATCGAAGGACCCTTATAACCATCTTCAATCGAAGGAAATCTTGACCACCATCATCGGAGAACCTTTTGAATCACTGCAAATTGAGTTCTGCAAATCATCGACTAACACCAATATTGACCAAACAGTTATCGGTCAACAATTGCTACCCACAAAACCTTTCTAGGGCAAGGGGGAATTAACTAGGTGGGGAGGGGGATACAGAAGAATAAGCCCAACCCTAGACTCACCAACCCAACACCAACCCGCGATAGGGCAACCACAAAAACCTACGGTAAAATTACCCTACACCCGAAACCTACCTCCACTCAAACGAGGAATACCCCGAGGATTCGGACAGCTTACCCCTTACATCAAAGTACTCCAACCAATCTCCAGTGCCAAAATTTATGGATTAACAACCTAATTGATCTCAAACCATCGAAGCGTTGTGACCGTCTAACTCTTCATAATCCCTAAGATCCCACACAACCACCCTAAAAGACAACAATTTAGTTTATCGCATCACCACATGCCGGAAAACCCGACAGTGGTGACGGAAATGGAAGTAGGAAAGAGGAAGTGGTGTGGCGAAGGGATAGATAGGGCCTGCCGTGAAACCGGGCTGAGGCATGGCTAGTGGGGCTGCAAATCGGCCGGGCCGGGCCAGATGAAGGGGAAATCTGGGCCCAGTCTAAGCCTTGGCCCTAGGCCCAATATCTAGGGCCGTGCTGGGCCCGGGACCTATTTTTTGTTTTTTGTATTTTCTTGTTATTCAAAGTAAAGGCTTGAATTACGATAATTTCTTATTATTATTTAAGCAAATTGTAATGTAATACTATGACTAGGATTGTTGTTATTATGTAAGCAAATTACTCTCTCTCTCTCATTTACTTACATCTCTCAATTTTAAATTTCTTCTTTCATATACTCTAGGCATGTCCAATATTCACAATTTAACGAACCTAATCTTTATCCTTTTATTTCATTATAAGTCATATAGCACTACAAGAAAAGATGGCTTTAGCGACGGAAGGTATTCCGTTGCTAAAAGCCTGATTCAGCGACGGTATTTACCGTCCGCATAAATCTGTCGTTAAAAAAGTTTACCGACGGA
This sequence comes from Escallonia herrerae, assembly GCA_033070095.1. Taxonomy (NCBI): domain Eukaryota; kingdom Viridiplantae; phylum Streptophyta; class Magnoliopsida; order Escalloniales; family Escalloniaceae; genus Escallonia; species Escallonia herrerae. The sequence continues at coordinate 266,787 of JAVXUP010001134.1, forward strand.
CCATTCCGTCGGTAAGAGAATTTGCCAACGGACTTTTACTAATGGACTTTTAACGACGGAAAAATCGTCGCTAAATAGTTTTAAAAAGTTTATAATTTTTGATGATTTAAAAAAAAAATTTAAACGACGGAATAATGCCGTAGCTAAAAATTCCGTTGGTAATACCGACGGACTATTAGCAACCGAATTATTTTGTCGTTATAGGTCTGTCCTTAATTCCGAGATCTGCTTTCTTTCTTTTCATTCTCCTGTTTCTCTCTTTCTCTCTCTCACCCACCGGCGTTCTCACCTCCGGCGACCTCTTCTACGGCAACCTACCTCCGGCAACCCCCTCTATGGCAACCCACCCCCAGCAACCCCCTCTAGGGCAACCCACCTCCGACGACCCCCTCTACTGCAACCCACCTCCGGCGACCCCCTCTACGGTAACCCAGCCCTAGCGACACCTCTATCTTCCTCCCGACGTCGCGCCACCTCTGGCGGCCGTCACGGCCAGTCTCAACGACCAGATCGATCTAGCATAGTCTGCCTAGATCTTTGAGCTCTGGCCAACTTCGGTAAGTTTCAAACTGGCTAATCAGCCTACAAAGCTTTTTGTTTGATATGGTTAATGAGATTGTTGGATATGGTTAATCGAGAAGGGGATCTCTGATTGGAGTGTACGTTAATGAGATTGTTTGATATGGTTTGATTGGTTAGTGATATTTTGGATGGTAAGAGTGCTTTAGTGTTACTACTCTAATACACCCCCAGATCTCATTTACATGTTCCATAGGGCCTGTTCTTGCAGACTTTGTTCTTGCAGATAGATGTTTGTTCAATTTCTTTGCTTGAAACTCCAATTCATAGTCCCACATTGCATTCCATTTAGATCTAACTTTTTGGTTGTTGTCTTAGAACAATGGTTCATAAAGAACTAACAACTAGCTAAAGTACTTCCCTAAATGTATCGCAGATGATACATATGGCATAGACACCACCCTTATTATTACTCATGCGTTTTCTAAGGCTTGAGAAAAGTGAGCGAGTACACTCAGCTGACCTGTGCTAAAGCAGCATCTACAAAATCCTGAACACGGTCTTGGACATTGTAGTCAAACAGGTTGATGTCATCCTTCAGTTCAAAAACAAATGTTGTCATTCATTGGTTTCATGAGTGATGTTTAGGAAAAAAAACCGAGCCCCTCAACGTTTTGTAGCTTTCCTCAAGTAGTTACCTGGACAATGAGTGAATCGTCGTTAACTTCAAAATAGAAGCCATTTGAAGGTTCATAAGCCTCAGGGAAAGCACCAGCAAAAATCTGCAAACAATACATGAAAAAAATTGTAACTAAGTACCTACAAACCTAAGTTTATGGGTATACCGGTGCTATACAGATGTAAAAGATACAAAAAAGACCAACCTGTGCAGATGAATTAAGACTCTTAGAACCCCGCCAGATAACCTCAAGACTCTTATAACCCCGCCTTTTTGAAATCCTAGATGAATTAAGAGTCACTTTGTGACCTTAATGGAGAGAGACCATACCTCTGCCCCCAATAGGTACGCCTGCACTGCAGAATGTCCAAAGGGGTCAATTTGCCAACCAATTCTTGGAGTGATATTGAACTCGGCTTTAATAAACCGGTGGCCAAGTGTTTTTGGTCAATCATATCAATGTAATGCGGGGCTGCCTCGTCGTGCATGCACATACCCCCATTTCTGCACCAAAAAAAGGAATAATACGTAAACTATGCAAACGTACCCATATACCTAAACCCTAAACCCTGAATCTTGGACGAGGCTCAGTCAGAACTAGGAAACATAATCTGATCTTCCATCATCACCAACTTATTCATACTATACTAAACATAGCATAATTAACTCAGCGGGTGCAAACATACCCATATACCTAAATTGAACTAATTGAACCCTAAATTGAATGCCCCAAATCAACCGAACCCTAAATTGAACTAATAGAACCCCCTAATTGAACCCTAAATTGAAGTAATTGAACCATAATTAAATCCTAAATTGAATGCCCTAATCGAATTGAACCCTAAGTTAAACTAGTTGAATACCCTGATCCAATCGAACCCTAAATTGAAATAATTAAACCTCCTAATTGAACCCTAAATTGAATGCCCCAAATCAACCGAACCTTAAATTGAATCAATAGAACTCCCTAATTGAACCCTAAATTTCTGTAATTGAACCCTAAATTGAATGCCCTAATACAATCGAACCCTAAATTGAAATAATTCAAGCGCATCAGATATGTGTATTTTGAACAATTTTTTCCTATTTGAACATTGATAATTTGTTTGATAATTTTAGGTTGTTAATTGTGCATTTGAGAATTCTGATTATTGATCTGTGATTTTAGGTTGTTAATTGATGATTTTAGGTTATTAGCTGTGCATTTGAGTAATTGCGATTATTAATTGATGATTTTAGGTTGTTAATTGATGATTTTAGATTGTTAATTGTGCATTGAGCATTTGAGATATTGAGATTATTGAAGGAGGATGGGACCCAATTGGATTGAATGTGTGATTTTTGTTAATTTTTATTGCATTGAGCATTTGAGAATTGAGAATTGTTGACGAAGAATGGGACCCAATTGGATTAAGATACCTGTTAGTTAGCGCAGACATGGACACCACGTCTGATCGACGGTGTCCGACATTTAAAAAATAAATTAACGTATGCCAATGTGTCTGGAGGTGCGTGTCAGTGGGCCTCAGACACGTGTCCGGAGGCGTCGGACACGTGTCTGGAGGTGTCAGACACGTATAGGACACGTGTCCGGAGGTGTCAGACACGTATCGAACAACATATCGACACCCTATATGAGGTGTCGGAATTGAGATTGTTGAATGTGCATTAAATTTAGGTTAGTTAGGTTAATGCGACATTTTAATGCGACATTTTTAGCGCTAGTTAGGATGAATCAACACTACTCCGCACAATTAAACCCTAATTAGGACTAAATAACTCTAATCAGTCCTAATCAACCCTAATTAGCTATATTTATCCGAAACTAGCCCTCATTAACATTAATTAGCCCTGATATAACCCAATTAAGCCTAATTAGCCCTAATTAGGACTAATCAGCCATAATTATAACTAATCAGCACTACTCGGTACAATTAAACCCTAATTAGGACTAAACAACCCTAATTAGTCCTAATCAACCCTAATTAGCTATAATTATCCGAAACTAGCCCTCATTAATATTAATTAGCTCTGACATAACCCAATTAAGCCTAATCAGCCATAATTAGGACTAATCAGCACTACTCGGAACAATTAAACCCTAATTAGGACTAAACAACCCTAATTAGCTATAATTAATACTCGTAATTAACCCTAATAACCCAGTTAGCCCTAATTAGCCCTTGTAGATCCCATAATTACTCCATATTGCCCAGAGATGGTTCAATTACTCGTTGTTTACAAACCCTGCCTTCTTTATATTAGTTGTTGTTTTAAGAAGTCCATTGGCAACGAGATGGTTCAACTCGTTGCCAACGAATTCTATCTAATCTGGAATTGGTAACATATGTAACGATTTTTCTGCAGTTTTGATATTTCGGAAAGATTCTTGCATATGTTGTCAATTTCTGAACGCATGCATGCATAAAAACCCTTAGTTCCCGTTCAAAGGTACTCATTACAAAGTAATGCTTTGTAATGAGCCTTTGGATGTCCAGTTTGGACAATTTGGAAAAGCTAATTGTTTATAAAACAGTGTTTTGACTTATGCTTTGTGTTCTATGTCGTGGATATTTGGTACACGTTCTCGTGTGTTTCTCCGGGTGCATACAGATCTGGTGTTCTAACATCCGTCAAACCTTTCTGAGCAAGGTTAGGTGAATGTTATAACACCTAATCGATGTCGTGTACTTGAAGAAATGCGGGGAGGTGCTGCCGAATTTTTCGTAGACATAGGACTAAGCATGAGTTATTCACTGTTTTATAAACATGTGCTTTTCTGAATGAGATAGGACCACTATCTGTTCAAGAGTAGAGGGGAAATATGTAGACATGTTGTAGTATTCATGCATTCATATTTACATCGGCAATGCCTAATGACTGGTCACAATTGAAGGTGGTATATAGTACGATAATTCAGTCGTCATGTCAGTCGATCGAAGTTGGATAAAAAGGAAGAATGTTTAAGATTTTGAGTGTCGCGTTGACGAATTTCTTGACTTTCCTTATGCGCATCCTGCACATGTTGACCTTGATAAGATAAGGTGTCCGTGAGGTAGATGTGAGTTGTTGCACTGGAGAAAAAAAATTGAAGTAAAATGGCATCTTCGTCGGTACAGTTTTATGGGTGGATACACAAGGTGGACGCAGCACGGGAAAACGATAGTATTGTTGTCCAACCCGGCTAGTCAGACTGAAGTTAGGGAGGAGGCACGATATGATTATTGAGATATGATTATGGATGCTGGGCATGCTAATGTTGACTGGGGTAACGATAGTCCACAAGCGCCGAACGAGGGGGCTCATCAGTTTTATGAGTTGTTGAGAGCTACGGAAGAGCTGCTGTGGGATGGAGCTCCGAAACACACACGGCTATCTGCGGTTAGTAGGTTATTACAGTTGAAATCAGACCACGGGCTGAGTGAGAAATGTTTTAACAAGTTTGCTACCTTAATCAAAGAAATACTGCCCAAAAGTGAAAAGCTACCGCCGTCGTACTATGACGCGAAGAAGATGATGAGGAAACTTAGGTTGAGCTATGACCGGATAGATGCGTGCAATAATGATTGTGTATTATTCTGAAAAGAGAATAAGGATTTGTCACGGTGTCCAGTATGTGATCATTCGAGGTACAAACCGGACAAAGGGAAGAAGAAAAACATTGCATGGAAGATATTGCGATATTTCCCGGTCACACCACGGCTTCAGAGAATGTACTACTCCTCCAATACGGCTGAACATATGAGGGCTCACCGTGAGACTCGCAGCAACGATGCCGATGTGCTGACACACCCAGCTGATGGAGAGGCGTGGAAGGAGTTTGACCGCAGGCATCCAGTCTTTGCTCAGGAAGTTCAAAATGTTAGACTTGGTCTGGCAACCGATGGGTTCAACCCTTTCGGTCAGTCTACCACGCCTTACTCCTGTTGGCCTGTTATTATTGTCCCTTACAACCTTCCACCAGGCATGTGCATGAAGAAGCCGTACATGTTCTTGTCGTTGCTTATTCCAGGGCCGAAGAGTCCCGGTAAGGACATAGATGTGTATTTAAGGCCGTTGATTGATGAGTTAAAACAGTTATGGAATCATGGAGTCGAAACATATGATGCATCCCTTAAACAAAATTTTCAGATGAGGGCTGCTTTGATGTGGACTATACATGATTTTTCCGCATTGGGAATGACGTGTGGCTGGAGCACACATGGGAAGCTAGCATGCCCTGCTTGTATGGGCGTGAACCCCGGTCATACGTTAAAGCACGGCGGAAAGGCCTCGTGGTTCGGATGTCACCGTAAGCTTTTGCCACCGGGCCATCAGTTTCGTAGGCAGAAGGATAAATTTGACGGGACAATCGAGCGTGAGGTTGTCACACTGGACTACCCATCTGGTGAAGAAGTACTCTCACACCTGGAGGCACTTGATACTGACATACCACACGGTAAGGGTGTGCCGGATCAGAAGATTCCAGGGTTCGGGAAAGAGCACAACTGGAGAAAATTTTATATCTTCTTGGAGTTAGCCTACTGGAGGACGCTCGTTATCCGAAACAACATGGATGTGATGCATATTGAGAAGAACGTTTTTGATAATGTGTTCAACACAGTGATGAATGTCAAGGGCAAATCGAAAGATCACCTTAAAGCGAGAAGGGATCTACAACAGTTGGGTGTACGCCGTGAATTGCATCCTCGGACAGTCAGTGGGAGGACAATACTTCCGAAAGCACCTTACTGTCTAGACAAGAAACAAGTGGAGAAGGTCTGTCAGTGGGTTAAGAATTTGAAGCTTCCGGATGGGTTTGCGTCCAACATATCTCGTTGTTGCAATGTATCGGAATGCAAGTTTCAAGGGATGAAGAGTCACGACTGCCACGTATTCATGGAGAGATTCATTCCTATTGCCTTCCGGGGACTGTTGCCACGGGTTGTTTGCGAGACTTTGACTGAATTATCTCATTTCTTTCGAGATATATGCTCTTCTACGATCCGGGTGAGTAACATGGAAGTGCTTGAGAAGAACATTGTGGTGACGATTTGCAAGCTGGAGAAAATCTTCCCACCTTCGTTCTTTGATTCAATGGAGCATCTGCCTGTTCACTTGGCATATGAAGCTAAGATGGGTGGACCCGTGCAATATCGGTGGATGTATCCCTTCGAGAGGTAATCCTTAAATTGTTATAGTTGTTCGTTTACACTTAATGCGACATCTGTTATCATTGATATTCCACCTAACTCGATTCGCTAAACTTCTAGGTTCATGTTCCATTTAAAGAAAAAAGTCCGTAATAAGGCTCAGGTTGAGGGCTCAATTGCGGAGGCTTATGTAATGGAAGAACTTGTAAACTTTTGTCAATATTTCGGGCCTGATGTTGGTACAAGGTTAAATCAACTAGGCCGAAATGACCCCGGAGCAAGCACAAATTTGGAAGGGCAATTGTCAATATTCAAGCAGTCAGGTAGTCCGTTCGGCCGAACGTATACTCGATGGCTAACGGATGAAGAGTACAGTGCTGCAACAATATATGCCCTTCTAAATTGCGATGAAGTTTCGGCATTCGTTGAGTAAGTTAAAGTCTTAATTCACTTACATTGCTGTACATAATTGAAAGTGTGTGATAAGCGAGTCAACTATATTGGTTTGCAGTGAGTTCGATGCGGAATCTTTAATCACTGATCCCGCTGGACTTGAATCTCATCGAAAATCACAATTTGTACAGTGGTTCAAAATCCGTGTAAGATTGTTTAACGAAATTATATTATGTGTTATATACAGTTCTGTGGCCAATTAGTATACTGATTTATCCTTAATTTTTACCGTCATCTACAATAGGTTCAGTCAATGGATAGACCAGTGGCCTCCTGCTTGAAATTACTAGCTGAAGGCCCTAACAAACAAACATCCTGTTACGGAGGCTATATCATCAACGGGTTTAGGTTTAACGTAAAAGATGATGACCGAACAAAACAAACCCAAAACAGTGGAGTCTTGGTCAACGGCGACTGTTATGCCGAGAATTGCATGGACTTTTACGGAGAGCTAGATGAGATTGTTGAGCTAACATATCTGGGTTCCCAAAACCGCCTGGTAATGTTCAAGTGTACGTGGTTCGATGTCACATGCAGTAGAGGAATCCGTGTTAGCTCTCAAGGGATTGTAGATGTCAATGTCAAGTCAAGACTTGCATCAGACGAGCCCTTTGTGTTTGCTAGTCAAGCTGTACAAGTCTTTTACGCGGAGGACGTCGCCAATCCCAAATCTCATTGGTATACAATTATCAAGTCCAAGAAATTGCCCGTGACATATGACAGTGAGCTAGACTCCTTTCAAGCCGACCAACCACGTGTCTTGTTCCCTGTTGAGGTCAACAACGAGGAGGACGATCTTCCTCTTCCAACAACACTTCTTGTAGGAGAAGAAGTCGTAGATGATGACGCGGAAGACGTGGAAAGTGTTGGAGATGATGTGACCGAGTCTACTGATGAAGAGGATGAATTAGAAGATGAAGAGGACGACGAGTCCCACGAAGAAGAGGACGACGAGGAAAGTGATGAAGATGATTCGCAAACTGAAAATGATTGACTTGTAATGTTGTAACATCACGGGAAAAATGTAGTAACATTTTAGAACTTGGTGTGAATTGATGTGTTTTTGCACATCCGTTCATATATATATATATATATATATATGCCGATGATGATTTCTGCCAAATTATTATTTTTAACGTGTTAATGTCTTTGTAATTTATCTATATGAAGTCAGATATGGATAGGATACGGGCTATTCGTGGCCGGGCTGGACGCCAAGCTGCTTCCTCCCTGGTGGGTCCCACCTCGTCATTGCCTACTGATGACGAGGCACAGAGTTATCGCGGACAGCAGATGGGGCCCCAGCCCCAGCCGTCGCCCCAGCCCGACGCAGATTCATCCCACACGTGCGTGCATTCTCTATCTTCCGTTGGTTTTACCTCAGTATAGTTAATAACGGTGTTTAGTACATTTTCGCTAGCCTTATATTTAAAGTATATTTGAACTGTATTAATGTTTGTGTTTTGTAGGATCTCGACGAGGCCGTGGTCCGACACGCGGGGTACGCATCGACCCCCAGCGTAAACAGAGAGTTACGCTCACGCAGGAGGGCCTGTAAGTACTAAAAATATCACCTCATGCCTTATATTTAAAATTTTGGGGTGTTAATTTATATTTGAACTGTATTAATTTATTTATTTACTTCTTTGGCAGGATACTGGATAATGAGTGAGGACGAAGATCGGCGTTCTTGTGAAGGGCCGATTCTTTTAGCCACGCCTGTACTGGAAGGACTGGGATGCCGCTGCAAGGGAGGCCCTATGGGAGGAGTGGCTGGTACGGTAAAATATTTTTTTCAGCGTTAGTAAATGTTTAATTAGAGTTTGTTTTATGTTGTTAATTTGTGTTATTGAATGCCTTACAGGAGGGGTTCACGTTTGACACGCCTCAGCAACAGGCACTGGGGTAACAGGCCTTCTTTGCCTACATCGGCAAGAATTACCGCCGATGGCTCCACGACGCACGGGACCGGGCGAAGAAGATGCTGTCCGAGGGTGCCCCGATGACGGAGATGATAAGATATCCCCCACATTGGATATCTCACCGTGTATGGGGGGAGATGATAGATTGGTGGGCTGCGGATCCAGGATGGGACGCCAAGAGTAAGAGCAGGGCCGAGAAGAGACAGAACAGAGATCCGACGAACACAGGGGGGGGGTCGGTGCCACACGACATCGTCCGACACATGAACGCGGTCGAGAACCCAGATTTGGAGGAGGATGAGGTCATAGCTTTGACCTATAGTCAGACGCACGTGCGGAAGAAGGACAAGGACGAGGCGCACCGGGTGGGCGACTATATTTTAGATATTGCCCGACAGATCGATGTGAGTCAATTTGTTTACATTGTTAATGTTTTGTCTTTCTATCCTCAATGTCCATTTCGTTAATTAATGCCCTAACATATCGTTAAACCACTGTTTTTACAGGCCTCGTATGAACAGCTAAGGGGGTCCGAGCAGCAGTCTGGACAGCCATCAGCGTCCACTAGTACGGCTGCGAGTACTGGGGGTTGAAGTGATGGCTGGATACGCCGGAGGTCGTGAATCGGCCGAAAGGCTGCATACGCGACCTGCCTAGCACGACTGCTCGTGCCGTGATAGGAGGGTCCTCACCCCCTGTTGCCCCTCCACAGACACCGGCTCCTCAGCGTTAGTTGGACGATGAGGAGATCCAGCGCATTGATACAGTGGTGCTGAGGATGATCAGGGAGCAGGGTGCTGCTGGACATGCTGAGCCGGCCCCAGATCAGCAGGATCCAGATCTGGGACTCGGCAACCCCTGATGAGCCCCTTCTTGTGCCCGTTCCTTGCTTCCCCCCCTCCGCGCCCGGCTTGTACTCTTCTCCCCTCCCCTAACCGGCTGTATCCGGTTCCCGGCTTGTGCATAATGAAAATTTTGTACATAAATATTTTTTATGATTGATTATATATATTTTTTTGTGTATTGATTATTGCGCGTTATTGTTGAGAAATGAAAATTGTATTTAGGTCTGGGTAATTGAAAAATAAAAAAAAAATTTCAAAAAATTTTTGACTTTTGGCGACGGATTAATTCCGTCGCTAAAAGTATTCATACAATCAATTAATTAGCGACGGAATATTCCG